>JAGGAT010000910.1:0-14685 GCA_017657195.1 Termitomyces sp. T70a | reverse complement strand
AGAGGACTGGAGGGTTGAGAGCAAGGTTGAGAAGTGTTCAGAGAGTAGAGGACCGGGCTGAGGAGTGAAAAAGTAGCGGTGAACTAGTAGTCCCCTGACAAGATGTGGAGCTGGAAGGCAGGGATTTCTTCTTTGATGATGCAGGGAAAGGAGCAGATAATTTTGATATTGAACATCCTGAGTTTGAAGGGGGCATTCTGGGGTCCAGTGTCAGTCTCTAGGGCAGGGTAGGAGGTTCCATGCTTTGGTGTCAGGTAGTTTGGGCCCTTGTATCTATTCTGGAGAATGTTACAGGGAAACCTTGAGGTGCTCTGGTTGGGGCTTGGGACTGCTGTTGTAGGGGGTGGAGGTTGCTCTGCCACTGTGGGAGTGGGAGTTGTTCCTTTCCTCCTCCAAGACCTACCTAGGGCACTGCTAGGTGGGGAGTGTTGTCAAAATTGACATTTCAGAGGCAAATGGTGGCTGTGAGGTGGACTCTGGGCCAGGGGTTGTTATGGTGAGGGTCTTCCAGTTGATATTGGGGTTAGCATTGTGTAGCCAGAGTAGTCCCAAGATGATAGGGGTTGATTCATAAAGTCAAGTAATGAGGAAAGGGAGAATGCAAGGCTGTTATCCAAGGTCATAGTACTGGGGTAAAACTTTTTGATGGGGCCTAATGGGGAGAGGTTGCCATCAAACAACTGGAGGCCCATGGGTTGGTCAATGTCTTAATGCAGGAGGTCCAGCACATCACTGATGACTATTCTGGTAGCTCCACTGTTGATGAGTGCCAGCAGGGGTTTTGGTGCATCCCTGAGTCAAGTATTGATGACAAAGGATTGGGAGGAATTGGATCAGAGTTGAGAGTGGGTCATGGTCATGTCTGGAGGGTCCTTGCAAGATTGTTCAGAATCTTAGGGGTGCAGAATGTCAAAGGAAAGTTGTTGGTCAGCAGCATTTGATTCATGATTGAGCTGGAGGATGAGTTTCTGCTATTTGATGCAGGGGTTGATGTTGCAGAGCTAAGAGCCCTAAGATCAGTGGAAGCTTAGTCACCAACATCCAGGGTTCCTGAGAGTGGCCATTGGCAAAAATAACCAGTGTGTGGACAAAGTGGGTGATGTCCCCTGTCAAGGTAGCATTTCTGTCAAAGAAGCAAAGTTAGATGGGGACCAGGAGTTGTTGTGCAGTCCCAGGACAACATCCCAATCTGGTTATTCTGAGATCAGATCTCCCTTGGATCTAGATCTTGCCAGATTGATGCCATTCCGGTGCTTTTTGCCCATGCTTCCCCTCCCATTATAGTGGTTGGACCATTATTGAGTGTATAGCCTAGTATAGTCCTTGTTCCAGTCTGTTCTGTATTTCTTCTGGTGTATTTTAGGAGATATGTTGCTGAGACTTGTATTTTACCAGGAGGCTTACAGTTTTCAGCCCTAATAAATGTTTATTTTGACTTCTGGTGTTCATTATGTCTCCAAATGATGTGGCAACATTGTATCAGCACTCACCATAATACACTAGGTGCCCAATATACCCAATCACCCAATCCCATCGCACACGCTTTCAATACAGTTGGTGGCCACTCACTTTCTCATTGCAACACGCAACCATTCCTTGGTATTGGTATCACCCACTGCACAGGCACCCGGGACCCTCATAAATACAGAGAATGGGCACACTACATTCATTGGTGCCCAATGACTTTTTCTCTACTTTTTTATTTTTCTTACTTACTGCTTTCTTTACTAAAGTCCAAGCCTCTTGGCAATGGTGATTAACTAGTATAAATACTTCACTTCTTGTAGTAGCACCCCAGCAAATTATACCAGAGTTAACACCACTCACACTCCAGATTTCATTAGGTGCTCTGCCAAATTGCCAACAAAACTTAAAACCTTCTTCAGCTCTCCTCACATTTATTCCTCAGGACCTCGTGCCTTGCATGTACAGCAGGCACTCATGCTTAGAACTATGCTAAGCTTTTGTTACACCTCTACTGCCTCCAGAAGTCGCTAATGCCTAGCACCTCCCCCCCCCTTTTGTGAACTTCAGGTTAGCCCTTAGCTTGCACCCTTCTAGTACTGACCTCTTGGTGCTTAGCACTAACTGCCTCTAACAATCCCCCTACACACGCCTCTCCTGTGACCTTGTGTCCTCCAGGGCCTCCACCCTGCCAACTGCCGCCTGTCACCAACAACTGCTACTCCTCTCACACATCTTTGCCACCTGTGTCAAGCGAGTTCTCTGAGACCTGCCCAGTACTTCCCAGAATAACTTAGCATGCCCAACACTGGACAGTAGCTAGTGCTTGTATCTGTGACAGTATTAGTTAACTTTTTGGGCATCATTAACGGCCTGTCCCATAGCCTGTCACTTGGGACACTCTAGGATGAAGTATCCCTTCTCTCTGCATAGGATATATACTCCCTTCTTCCTTCAGCGCTCCTGAATGTTATCCAGTACTTCTATCTAGGGGTGTGTGGGTTTCTGGGTCTGGTTGGCCTGGAGAGCCTCTTTGTCTTGATTCTCAGTGGGGTCATTATCAGGCAAGGTATCCAGAGATCCTTTGAGGTCAGGGGTGTTATTGGGATTGTTGTGGGGTGCTATGCCACTGAGATGGGCAGGGGGTCAAGGGACATTGCTGCAATTAGTATTTGGAGGTCTCTTACTCATGGAGGGCTGATTCCTGGAGGTCACAGAAGAGGCTCCAGTTCAGTTTCACTGGCCTGGTTGCCACAAAGGGTTGCCCTGCAGGTTCCAGGTAGGTCAGGAGTTTGTGTATTTGCTGTGGTCTTCTCAGTATTGTTGGTTGATCTGTGTGACCAGGGTTTTGTATCCTTCATAGGTCAGTTGTTTCAGGGCAAGTCAGAGGATGTCCTTGATGCGTTGCAGGAGGGTGCAGCAGAGTACATACTGGAGAGCATTGAAGTTCCAGCCTGTCTCATAAGCTTCTTACTTGAAACATACAAGAAAGGTAGTGAACTGCTCCTTGACCCACATGCAGAGATTGAAGAGATTGTCTTCTGCTTTGGCCACTGTGTCAAAGACACCAAACCTGTTGGAGAATTTGTCAACAAAAGCTTGCTAATTTGAGGGTACTAGGTTGTTGGGATCATACTGGAGCAGGGCTGTGTAGTGGTCAAAGGTGATTTCTTGTAGAAAGGATGTAGCAAAAGCAACACAGGAGCTTTCAATCTGGAAGGTTAGTGGCTTTGCCTGAAACATATTAAAACACTGCATAAGGAAGATGCACCACTTCTGTGGGTTTTGGCTATTGAAGGTCTCAAGTTTCTAGATATTGAGTTATCCTTCCTAGGCCATAGCATCCTGGGCACTGTCCTATGCCATGGTATTGCAAGGTGGTGGTCCTGCCTGGTAATCATAGTAGTAATGGTTATCCCCTCCTCTATGTGGAGAGAATGCACCAAGGGCACCTCCCCATCCTTTTGGTGGCCTGCCTAGTGGTCTGCCAAGTGTAAGGGTGATCTTTGGAAGCTATGGCTCAGTTACGCAGCTGGCAAATGGAAATCCAAAGTATATTAGTGTATGTATAAGTAATAGAAGTAAGCAATAACAACTACACACCTGGCAAAAGGAGATCCAAAAAGAACAAGTCTAAGGATTCACATTGCCAGGCACTCAGAAAATAAAAGTAAGTCACATAATATATAAGTCACATGTAATTATCACATGTCCAGATTATCTGCTTGAGGTCACATGTCTGGATTTCAGGTCTAGGTCACATGCTGAGGTCACATGTGCAGCTGAGTTTGAAAAGAGGGAGTAAATGATGGCAAGTTGGTTAGAAATACTCCCTCTTTTGAAACTCAGCTCAAGTTGATGCTTGAAAGAGTTTGGCCTCAGACTGAGTAATCCCAGAAGTGTGGCATGTACTGTCCCTCAAACCAAGTAGGCAGGGTCTGGAGGGTTGAGAGTAAGGTTGAGAAGCATCCACAGAGTAGAGCAGGGCTGAGAAGTGAAAAAGTAGCAGTGAAATAGTAGTCCCCTGACACCAAGGGGTCCAGAGTCTGGGGGTCCACCATTTCAGAGAGGTGCAGGTCCTCTGGGAGGTAGTCCAGTTGGGGGGTGGAAGTCAGTCTGGAGGTGGCAAGTCATGGGAGTCTCTGGGTGGGAGTGGCAGTGGTGGTGGGAGTAGTCCTGGAAGTTGTTGGGAAACTGGTTGGGCCTCCATGAGGGATCAACAGGGTTTGAAGTGTGGCGGTGCTTCCCATTGGGTTTTTAATTTTTAGGGAATGTAGTCAAGAGCAGAGAGCTCTGGGTGGGGGGCATTCCAAGCAGTTTTGTTGATATATTGGAGGGTGTTGTCAGAGCCAGCACTGTTGAGTCATGTTGTGAAAATATCTGATGCATCCAGATAGACTTGATCCCTTGGCTTGTACTTGAGTGCAGGTGTCCTTCCTCAGTCATAGTATCATGCCATGTCATCCTTTGCCTTGGCCAGTGCTGCTTTTGCCTCTTTTTGTGCTACCTTTATCTAGTCTATGAACTTCTTTACTGACTCATTCTCTGAAGGGCATCCATGAGGCTCAAAACCTATTTAAGGATGGCAACCAGTGTTCAAAAAGAAGGGTGAAGTCTGGGTAGCAGCATGGATGTGGTTGTTGTACTGGAATTCTGCATTTGGTAAGAGTTTGTCCTAGTCATCCTGTCTTTCATTGCAGAATAAATGCAGGTACTGCTCCAGTTCCTGATTCACTCACTCTGTTTGGCCATAAGACTGAGGGTGGTAGGTAGTAGAAGTGTAGAGCTTCACAATAAATAGCCAGTATAACTCCCTTGTAAATTCAGCAACAAACTGGGGCCCTGTCAGGTTCCACTGACCTGGGAACCTTTCCTAGTAAGCAACAACCTCACAAGGTGCAAGCGAGTGCCAAACTATGTAAATGTGGTGTCAAGGGCTCTGGGACAAGTTCTGGGGTGTGAGACAATGGTGGAGCAAGTTCTGGGGGTGGTGGGCTTACTCCAGGTTGAACAGTGGGCAAAAGTGGTTGAGTTGACAGGGAGAATCCTGGAGACAATATAGGAGCAAACATAGTAAGGAAGAGTGCATGCCAGGCAATGATGTGCATGCCAGAGTAGTAGCTAAGGCAAGCACAAAAGAGACAGAAATAAGCACAGAGAGATCAGACAGAAAGTTAAGCAAACACAGATAGTTATCAGCAACATTGAGACTAAGGTACATGAGAGCTACCTATGGTCCTTATATACTATGGTGGGAGAGAGCACTGTCTATGAAGGGTTCTGGGGGAGTCCAGAAATTGTATATGTGGCAGTGGGGCAGAGGGCAGTCATATTGAGGAGTTCCAGTGGTGGTGCAACAAGTGATGGCTGGGCAACTCGTGTGATGGCTGGGTGATCCATGCAATGTGTGGATGGCCTGGGGTAATGCAGGGTGGCCAGGTAATCTATGTGATGGCCCCAGAGTGATGCTTGATGGTCCAGAGGTGTGCATGAATGGTAGCATGTGAGGTGTGTGATGGCGGCATATAGATGGGGGCTGTAGCAGAGTTGTTGATAGTGGTTCCAGGGAGGCACAGAGGTCTACTATGGGGCCATGGTAGCTCAGCTGGCACTATTGTAGTTCTTAGTGGGGGCACATGCTCCTGCAAGTGGGGGAGAGCTTTGATTTGAACCGTGCCTGGGCAGAAAACACCTTAGACACTATCTGGGTTCTTCAACGCTGCTGAGAAGCCACCACCAGCCTGGTCACATTGGAAGGCTTTGTAGGTCAGGCCATCTATAGGGAACACCAATGAGAAGGGATCACCATATTGGGGCACAATGAAGCACTGTTATCATTACACTCTGGCTAGTTTAGGAAATGGAACTGGTTGCCATGTGGGCTGACTAGTGATGCAAAATGGAAGTCTCTGTTTGTCACAAGTCAACCTAGGTACACTGAGGTTTGACTGTAGTTTTACAAAGCTCCTATTCACTAGTTTTGTGGGGCTTTAGTCACACTAAATCTCACACTTCAAAATGTAATGAATAGTTTTTATTTTAATTGTTTTATTCAAGTTTGCGTCTTGCTCACTCAAATGGGTGCAAAAAGTATAAATACTATTAACCCTGAAGTCTAGCTAGAGCTCCTAGGCCTAAGGGATTTGCTCACAGGGGATACCGTGCCATGGCAATCAGCTTGCTTGCCTGGTACTCTCCAAACCCTCTCCCTTTTATACCTTTCTCTTGTGCCTGGGCCGTCATTCCATTTCTGTACTATTGTGTCTTGAAACGCAGGTTGTTTTTGCTTTGTGAGGATCTCAACCCGTTCCACATTGTATTGATTTTAGTCTCTGCAGCCGCTCTTTACATCTTTAGTCCTTATCCATATCCTTTCTCTCTATGCCTTGTCCTTCCTTTCATGGTCTCCTATGGTATTTTTGGATTGCAGCAGGGGGCCAGAGTTGCTATTCAAGAGGAGGAGAGGGCATGTAGAACTTTACTTTGCTGGAGTTTGTGAATGTGATTTTCCAAAAGTTCAATCATGATCGCAGTCCTTGATCCATAATCAATGATCCCGGACTTTGATCTATGATTACAGATCATGGGTCGTTATCATTGCATCATCAGCTAGCCCCGATTAGATGCTTTTCTTTACGCCCTGCTTCTCACAATTTTGCTGGCATGCTTTGGGCATCTTTTAATGTGACTTTTATTGTATGGTAATGAGGTGTGTCTTGCCTACAGTTTTCGGCTTTTTATTAATACATGCTTGCTTACATTTTTCAGCAGTTTTATGCATATATTAGACAAACATATATTATATGTTTTCTCAGTTTGGTTGCAAGCAAGACTCACTCCGTATCACTAGGAGATCTGGAGCTGTTAATCAAAGGAGTTGGGCTGGGTGGAGCAGCTCCCACAGGTGGGGTCCGAAGTGCCAGTAGATTTTGGAGGGAGGTAAAGGGTCATAAACCAATCAGAACAGCAGAGGTAGGCCTACCTATAAGTACTATGACCAGAATTGGCAAGCAACATCAGAGGAGCCACCCAGCATAGCACTGGGATCTCCAGTTTGTGGCCAGTTGGCATGCTGGAAACTCAAAAGAGGGGTTGGTCTGGGTGTGAGAAGTAGTTGAAAGAAATAGCTGGCTTGCTTAGGAACAATGGAAAAGTGAAGCCAAATGCAATGCCAAGTAGCAGTAAAGTGGGAAGGAACATCAATGGCAGATATCCAAGCAGACTTTGGGGCATCAACCAAGCCAGAAAGGTGCCAACTCCAGGAAACTGGTGAGGAGCTTAGGTAATACTGTAGGGGAGAAGACATACACACTCATGTATTCCACTCTTGAAATATAAGCCTAAAAGGGACAACTGCATCATCATCATCATCATCATCAAAGGTCCACTAGTACCATGATAGTGTCATATCCATGAGAGTCTCACAGTTACACAATAAAGTCCACCAAAGCTACACTCAAGTGCTCAGCAGGAATGGGCAAGAGGTGAAGCTGACCTATGAGAGGCTGATGTCAAGGCTTAGTCTGGAGGCAGAGGTCACAGGTACTGGTATAGGAGCCAATGTATTGTAACATCTGAGGCCACTAATAGTTGTAAGAGACCAGCTCCAGAGTCTTTCATCAGCCAGGATGTCCAGCAATATGAAAGTCATAAGTGCTGCTCAACAATTTGCCTTTGCAGTTCAGGGATATTAGGGACATAGATGCAACCTTGGAAGGTGAGGAGGCCATTGTCTAATGCCCATTCACTGGCATGTACTGACCTTACTCTGCCTGCTTGTTTAGCCCACAATGCTAAAGCAGCCTTGGCCACAACATCCTTCTAGGCATCTTCCCTGTTGCCTTGACAGATCTCTTGGAGAGTGGGTACTTCCTCACCTTGAACTGCTATGCCCTCCATGGCATGAATGGCAAAGGGTTCAAGTCAGAGGAGAACAATATTGCTGTTGTTATCTGCTCTGGATCTGTAGTCAGCTTGTCAGAATAGCACATCAGGCTTGCTCATGCTTTGTTCTGCCTTGTGATGCAGTGAGAAGTCAAAGTTGGCCAGATACAAGGACTATTGAGCTTGCCAGTGGTTGAGCTTCCTAGCGGTCTGGAAGTACTTGAGGTTTTTGTGGTCTGTCCAAACTTCAAACTTGTGCCAAGTGCCCTCAAGGAAATGCTGCCATTTTTTGAAGGACTGAATGATTGCAAGCATCTCCTTGTCATAGATCTCATAGTTGTGCTCTACTGCATTCAGATTCTTGGAATAGAATGCAACAGGGTGCCACTTGCCATCATCCTTGGACTATTGAGACAGGACTGCTCCAGTAGCAAAGTCTGAGCTGTCTGCTTCAACATGGAAGGGAGAGTCATCATCAGGAAAGATGAGAACTGGCTTAGAGATCACTGCTTGTTCAGAGGTGTCAAAGGCTGTCTGCTGTGCTTGGCTCCAGCACCAAATAGTATCCTTGACAGTGAGATCAAAGAGAGGACATGCATGGTGAGAGAAGTCTTGGATGAACCTTTGATAGAAGTTGGTGAAGCCTAAGAATGCCTGTGCCTCCTTCTTGTTTCTTAGTTTGGGCCACTCCACCACACTAGCCACTTTGACTGGATCCATCTCAGCTATTTCATGAGAGATGATTAGCCCAAGGTATTTGACTTTAGTCTGCTCAAACTCACACTTCTCTGGTTTGAGGTAGAGCTGGTGTTGGTGCAGGCATTCCAGAACCAGACATGTGATGCATCAATGCTTCTATAATGTCTTGGTGTAAATGAGGATGTCATTGAGGTATACACAGACAACACCTTCTGCAATGAGGTCTTGGAAGATGTCATTCATCATTGTCTAAAAGGTGGCAGGGCTGTTGGTGAGGCCAAAGAACATTACCAAAGGCTCAAAGAGTCCATGATTAGTTTGGAATGCTGCCTTCCACTCATCTTCTTCTTTGATGCATACATTGTTATAGCCCCAGCAGACATCTAACTTGGTAAAATAGTGTGCATCATGAAGATTGTTGACAAGTTCAGAGATAAGTGGCAAGAGATAGCAATTCTTCACAGTCATTGCATTCAGAACTTGGTAGTTCTGAACCAGATGAAGCGATCCATCCTTCTTCTTGATGAAGAAGACTGGAGAGGCCATTAGAGACTTTGAGGGGCATATTTGACCAGAGTCAAGATTTTTTTGCAAGAAAGCATCCAGCTCATCCTGCTCCTGAGGAGCAAGAGGATAAACTTTGCAGCTAAATGGTTTTGTAGCAGGAGTGAGCTCAATAGCATGATCCCACTTCTTGTGCTCAGGAAGAGAGCCAAATGATGCCTTGGAGAAGACATCCTCAAAGTTCTGTAAGTAATGAGGAACTGCATTCTGAAATGGCTTTGGTGCAGAGTTGGCAGTAAATGCCTGGGCCAGACGTTGTGAGATAGTCTGACTAGCCCAAATCTCCTCCATTTGTCAGTAGGAGTTGCAGAGTGGTTGCATAAATCCTATCACCTGCCTCAATAGCCTTGTCAGGAGACTCTGGGTCCAGAGCAGCAATAAACTCCCCTTCATGTTCCTCTTCCTACTGAGTTTCACACCACACACCTCTGACATTCTCATAGAGGGCCTCTTTAGGAGAGAATGCTAGGGTTGGGGATGCAACAGGTTAAGATCAGCAAAAGGAAGGTATCCAGCTTGACATGCTTGGATGGCAGCATGCTCATGGACTAGTGCTTTGCACTCTTCTTGTGCTTTCTTAGCATAGGTAGAACATCATTGAGGGCAGCAACTTATGCATACTTCACCCTTAGCCCAGTCAATTTCAGGGTTATAATCTCAAAGTCAAGTGAATCCAAATATTATATCTTGTTTTCCAAGGCTAGTAAATGCAAAGATGGCATGCTCTGTATGAGTGCAATAGCAGAGAACCAGATCCACTACAAAGTATATGGATCCAGCTTCATTGAAAGTGCCATCAATGTTGTAGATTGAAATGAGTTGCAAGAGAGGCTGAGTGGTCAATCAATGCTTTTTCACATACTTAGCATTCACAAAGAGTCTAGTAGCTCCACTGTCCAGCAGGGCTACTAAGCTCTGGCTCTGTTAGGTGTCAGTAGTCTCAATCTCCATATTTGGATGCAAGGAGTTGGAAGATGGAGTGGCAGCAACTACATACTGATGGGAGAGATGCTGTCCTCAAGCTGGAGTGCGTGGACACTGTGTAAGAAGAGGAGAAGAGGAAACCTCCATCAAGTCTTGGACTGGAAGTGTATCTTGTATGTCAAAGGGGGTGCTTGCAGTCTCAGCCAGTGAGTCAATAGAAATGGATGGATTGGCATCTTCTACAGACAAATAGGTGAACTAACTAACACTAGGCAACAGAGGCATACAACTCATTTGTTGCTGTTGAAGTTGAACCTAAATACACAGATATAGTAAGTATCCTTATTTCTCAGTCTGTGTATAATCAACTGAGATCAGGTATCTAGATACACAGATACAATAAGTAGCTTTATTCTATGGTACTTGTAAGTTCTGTATTTAGCAGTGCATAGACAATTCAGCTCACCTTCAGTCTGTGTACAATCAACTGAGGATATCCATTAGAATGGGGGGATATATATACTTGTATGTGACCATTGTTTAGTGTGTAACAAAGCAATTTACAATGTGATCTGTCTGATATCACAAGGTGGTTGATTACTTATAGTGAACATGATGGATTGGAGTCAGAAACGGGAGCAGTTGAAGGTGACAACCTCAGAGGAGTAGACTTGGGTGTGAGAACATCAGGTGAAGAGTCTTGCTGCACATCCTTTGCAGCAAGGAGCTGGAGGAGTAGCTTTTTCTGCTTGGTGGAGAGATATTGCACCTCCAGCTCCTAGGATGGGGACAGTAGTGTGCAAAGTAATCAGGCTTCCCACAGCAATGGCATAGCAAGGGATGGACTGGCATTGGCAGGAAGTGTCAACATCCATGGAGATCCCTGGAGGAAGTGTCCAAGCAGGGGCAGGGCATGCAGAAAGTGGAGTAGGAAGAATGGAGTGAGCAAGAGGAAAGGAGCAGTGTGGGTGACATAACTCTTGCTTCAATTCCATGAGCTGCTACTGGTCTCATGCTACCTTGTACCAGGACGCAATTTGGTCATCCTCTAGTTGGCTCTCAGCTAAGCTATTAATGCAATTCATGAGAGTGGGGTGGAGGCCATCTCCAAAAGTGAGGCAGAGCTGTTGTGTAAGGGCAACCTCTGGAGGTTGTGGCTAATCACACAACTGGCAGAGGAGAATCCAAAGTATATTAGAAGGTAAGTATAACAGAAACAGTAAGTAGGTAATTACCTGGCAGAGGGGAATCCAAAGAGAACAAGTCTAAAAGTCTCCCTGCCAGAGTCCAAGAAAATAAACATAAGTCATGTGCCCAGTGGCTGTGCTAGGCTTGACATGTCAAGGGAGGCACAGCGACTGGCCAATCTGGACTAGTGTAGATAAATCAAGTAAGCAATGTAGGTGTCTAGTGGCTGTGCTAGGCCTGACATGTTGAGGGGGGCACAGCCACCAGCCAATCTGGATTCAAGTAAGTAAAGGCAATGGAACAAATGTAAGTATAGAGAAAGCATAGAGATGAGAAAAGAGAAGAAAGGGAGTGTTCCCTGACATCACTCCCCATGCTGGATAGAACAGATTTTGAATGGCTTGGTTGGTCAGAGAAATGGAGTAGATGCCTTGGATGGCTTGGAGTGTGTCAGGGTGGGTGCAATGGAACTCCCTTATGAGGGCAGGTGCATGGATGCTGTCAGCAGGCTCCCAGGAGATGTCTTTGATACTATAGCCTTTACACTTGACCTTGTACTATAATTTGCAGCACAATAGACAGCTGTCCAGGATCTTCTCCACCTTGTACTCTGGGCCATCAGATGCCAGAACTGAAGATGGTGGTGGCAGAGCACATTACCCAGGTATGGGGTCATCCAAGGCTGGTAGGAGCTTGACTACATTGAAGACTGGGTGCAGCTGGCACATCCCAGGAGGTAAGCGGAGGCAATAAGCCAAGGGGCTCACCTGTCTTTCCACTACATATGGTCCCAGTTGATGGTGGGACAACTTCTTAGAAGGTCAAGTAGTGGCAATGTCTAATCTCTCCAGGTAGATGTGGTCCCCAGGCTTGTACATGGGGGTTAGGAGTTGCCCATAGTCATAGTACTGGGCCATGTCATCTTTTGCCTTGATCAGGGCTGCCTTGGCTTTCTTCTGAGCTTTGTGCATCCGGTCCATGAATTTGTTGACAGACTTGTTCTCCAATCAGTGTCTTGGAGGCTCAAATTGCATCTGGTGATGGCGTCCAGTGTCTAAGAGGAACAGGGATATCTTGGTGGCAAAATAGACGTAGTTGTTGTACTGGAATTCTGCCTCCACAAGGAGCTTGTCCCCAGTCATCCTGCTGTTCATTGCAGAATAGATGGAGGTACTGTTCAAGTTCCTGGTTGACTCGCTCTGTCTGACCATTGGACTGGGGGTGGTATGCAGTGGAGGTGTGGAGGTGTGGAGCTTGGCATGGAGTAGGTGGTAGAGCTTGCAAGTGAACTCTGCTATGAACTGCAGACCCTGATCGGAGACGTAGGCATTAGAGAGACCATGGAGCTTCCATACTTCCTTCTAGTAGAGGTTGGTGGAGCAGGTAGTGTGGGTGGAGATGAAATGAGCATGCTTACCACACAAGTCCACCACCACCATGATAGCGTTGTAGCCATGAAAGTCTGGCAGTTCCACAATGAAGTCAATAGAGGCCATGCTCCAGTGTGCCACAGGTACTGAGAGGGGGTGCAGCTGTCCCACCAGGAGATAACATCAGGGCTTTGTCTGGAGACACAGATTACAGGTGCTGGTGTAGAAGCTGGTGTACCATGACATCTGGAGCCACTAGTAGTTATGAAACACCAACTCCAAGGTTTTCCAGCGCCCAGGGTATCCAGCAATCTGGGAGTTGTGATGCTGCTTGACAATGCACCTCTGAAGTTCTGGGTCATTCAGGATGTAGATGTGGCTGCAAAAGGTCAGGAGACCATCCTGGAGGCTCCATTTGTTGGTGTGCACTGATCTGGTCCTGATAGGCCTTCCGGATCGTAGAGCCAGGGCGGCCTTAGCTACAGAGTCTTCCTAGATGCCTTCATGGTTATCCTGGCAGATGTCCCAGAGGATGACCTCATCTCCCTAGATGAATACTCCTTTTAGGGCACAGATGGCAAATAACTCCAGACAGAGGAAAACAATGTCGGCATTATCTCCAGCCTTGGAGCCATGGTCTGCATGCTGAGACAGTGTGTCAGGCTTCCCCATGCTCCTTATGGGTTTGTGGTGCAGGGAGAAGTCAAAGTTGGCAAGGTACAGGGACCACTGGGCCTGGCAACGATTGAGCTTCTTGGCCATCTGGAAATACTCCAGGTTCTTGTGGTCTGTCCAGACTTTGAACTTGTGCCACGCACCTTCCAAGAAGTGGTGCCACTTCTCCAGGACTGAATGATGGCCAGCATCTCCTTGTCATAGATCTTGTAGTTACGTTCCATGGCATTGAGGCTTTTGGAGTAAAAGGCCACTGGGTGCCACTTTTTGTCTTCTGGGAACTGCTGGGACAGGACTGCGCCAGTTGCAAAGTTGGAGCTGTTGGCCTCAACATAGAAAGGACAGTCATTGTTGGGAAATATGAAAATGGGCTTGGAGGTGATGGCAGACTTAAGGGCGTCAAAGGCCCCTTGCTCTATGTCTCCTCAGGTCTATCCTGCATCCTCTCTAGTAAGATCAAACAGCGGCTGCACGTGGTGGGAGAAGTCCTAGATGTACCACTGGTAGAAGTTAGTGAACTCCAGGAAGGCCTGTACTTCTTTCTTGTCCTGGGGCTCTGGCCACTGGGTAATGTCAGCTACCTTCACAGGGTCCATCTCCACCATACCATGAGAGATGATCAGTCCAAGGTACTCGATGTGGGTCTGTTTGAACTCACGTTTCTTGGGTTTGAGGTAAAGCTGGTGTTGGCAGAGGTGGTCCAGGATGACTCAAGTGATGTGGCAATGCTCCTCTAAGATTTTAGTATATATGAGGATATCATCAAGGTATACGCATACTACACCATTGGTGATCAGATTCCAGAAGATGTTGTTCATCATTGTCTGGAAGGTGGCCTGACTGTTTGTGAGCCTGAAGAACATTACTAGAGGCTTGAACAGTCCACAATTAGTCCAGAACGCCCCCTTCTACTCATCTCCTTCCTAGATGCACACATTGTTGTAGCCTCACTGAATATCCAACTTTGTAAAGTAACATGCACCCCAGAAGTTGTTGATGAGCTCGGAAATGAGTGGAAGCAGGTATCAATTCTTGACGGTCATTGCATTGAGCACGTGATAGTCCTGAACTAACCAGAGGGAACTATCCTTCTTCTTGATGAAAAACACTGGCAAGGCCATCAGAGACTTTGAGGGGTGGATATGTCCTGACTCAAGGTTCTTCTAGAAAAATGCATCCAGCTCATCTTTGTCACAACCCGCATCAACACCCGCACCAGCCCAAGCCCCGGACCCCACACAACCCCCCTCTGATACCAGAACACCAGGACCCTCGTCGAACATACCCCCCATCAACCCCGGCACCCGCACGCACCCCCATCAACTCCGGCACCCCGGCATGCCACCCATCAAACTGCCCCGACCAACCCACCTACCCAGCTAACCGACCCCGACCCCCCACCAATCACCTGGCTTCC
>JAGGAT010000909.1:0-14695 GCA_017657195.1 Termitomyces sp. T70a | reverse complement strand
TTGCTGCGCTCCAAATAGTGCGCAGCAGTCTTCTGACTGCTCTCATAGGCTCTAGCCTTGGAAACAAACTCCTCTATGGTGTTCACTTCTGGGGCTAGTCCCCCATCACGTATGAGAGCAACAAGGATATCGGAGGGAATACCCTCCAAAAACCGCTCTCAGATCATGAATTCATTGGGGAACACAGCCATATTCTGAGCCTGATCCAGCAGGGCATCATAGAAGCTCTGCATGCCCTCTTCAACTGTATACCTAACTCTGTGGAATGCATCATGAGCATCCTGCATTGTAGACGGTTGGACAAAGCGATTGTACAGACTGAGGACCACATCCTCAAAAGTCCAGTGTGCCTGTGCCCGATTTATGTGTATAACATGGCGCAGGTACCATTTGAGTGCTGATGCACTCAAATAGTCCATAAGAGCAAGAACTTTTTCACGTTCTTGTTCCTCTCCACCTAGCTGAGCCATTGCATAATTTATGCATACACTCATAAGCCAGTCTTCAAGTTCACTGAACTTGGAGGATCCCGTATAAGGAGTAACAACCTTTAGAGATTCAGGTCGTTTACCTTTTACTCCTTCTGGCATCGCTACTTGAACAGCTAGAAGCTGTTCAATAGTTGCCTGCAGACAATTGTGCATGTCTGCCTATGAAACTTGTGCGCTTCCTCCACTCCAGGAGTGGCAAACCACCCACGGTGTTGAGGAGGCATCTCAAACCTCCTCAGCTGCCGCAACTCCATACCCCCTCAAGGGTATGACTGTCTTGCATGGCCAGCATTGGCCATCCTCAAATCCATCACCATGCTTCCAAAGCGTGTTGGTAAATTCATTGCAGCAGGCACAGGTTGGGGAGATCCCCTCCGAGCTTTGGAAGCTCCAAGGTGGGCCTCACCTTCCTCCTGCTTTACCGTTGGAGGGAGTTCTAATTGAACTCCACTCACATTGCGGGTGTCCACAGGAGTGTTCCTGTGGAACCTCACACCCTGATCTTCTATGAAGGACTGACCATAGTCCTTCAGATCTCCCTGATGGAACTTCTGTAGAACAACACGGTCATTCCACATCAAGCCCCGTTGTTGGGTTGTATCGTGCCGTATTGGGGCACAATTGGGATCTGCTGTGAAGGCAGATCCTCCTTCAGTTGATGCAGCTTCATTAGAAACAATTGTTTCTAACGCTGCTCTCCTCTGGTGCTCCATTGTGGCCTGTCTGACCGCATAGTTCTGGGGGGTTTCCCCTGGCTGTTGAGGAGCTTGAAGCATTGAAAATGCTTCATTAACCGGAGACAATAACAATGGTTTGTCCTTCTTGGACATAGGAGATGGCCACTCCAAGGATACTTGAGATCCTCAAAGCTGTTTCCTCTGGAGGTATTCTTTCACCTCTTGTTCCAGGAATTCAATGTAGACTTTGATGGATCCCTCCAGAATGCAAGAACTCTCTGGTTGAGAATCTCATCTGGACCTGTTTTGTGATCTGTATCTGAGGTATCAGGTGCTTCCTCAGGGACTGTCTCAATGTAGGCTGAGAATGTTGTTCTCCTCCCTAAACCTGATGATGGGCCAGCTTGCGATGGAACTGACTCCTCTACATAGGGTTTCCTATAGGCACCCTGTGCACCTGTCGAGGTGCGTTGAAGTTGCACAGTTCCAACAACAGAGCTTTCTTGTAGCTTGGTCTGGCTCACCGCACAACACACACTAGAAGAGACTGCTCCAGTCTCTCCACCTTGTATGGACTGTCAACCATCATTTGATGGTCAAGTGGGCGTAGCAGAGAAAAGGCCTCCTGGCATTACTCCACCTCCCACACCCACAGCACGACATGATGTGGCATTGCTTCCTAATCCCCATGGAGCACTCTGGGGCGCTCTGCTTGCCAAGTTCCCAGGATCATGCCCAGAAACTCCTCTCTCTGTGGACATTGATATGCCCACACACTACTATAATGGAGCAAAACCGTTTTAGTGCAATCACTGATGGTAAAGTTAGAACTTCTTTTGAGGAAGTTCAGTCGCTTGCCATAGCAAAGATAGTCAATGTAGGTTGACTTAAAAAAATGTAATGCAGTTACTGAGCCTTTCACGCACAAGACCATAAGTCAGAACCTATCAATTGATTCTGGCTACAGTTGTGTGAAAAAGACTACTTGAGGTTATATAAGTAACCTCATGACTTATATAGTAATTACATAATAACTAAGTAATAATAACAATAATGTAATAATACTTTATACCAGTGCTGTAATGAGCACGATCCCTTACAATGTCAGAGGGAATCCTCTCTAAGAATCACTTTTGAAAAGTGAATTCATCAGAGAACATGGCCTTATTCTGAGCCTGGTCTATCAGGGCATCATAGAAGCCCTGTACATTCTTATCCATAGTATACCTCACTTTATAGAATGCATTGTAAGCATCCTGCATTGTAAGCATCCTGCATGGTTGAAGATTGTATGAATTGATTGTACAGGCTGAAGACTATGTCCTCAAAAGTCCAATGAGCCTGCACCCTATTCATATGAATTACATAGCACTGCACTCAAGTAGTCTATAAGAGCAAGAACTTATTCACATTCTTGTTTTTTTTGCCTAACTAGGCTATGGTGTAATTTACACAAATGCTCATTAGCCAGTCTTCAAGTTCATTGAACTTGGACAATCCTGTATAGAGGGTAACCACTTTTAACAACTCAGGTCATTTGGGTTTCACCTCTTTGGGCATCACTATCCAAACAGCTAACAGCTGTTTGATTATTGCACCCAAACAATTATGCATTGTTTGCTGATAGAGCTCATGGGCCTCTTCCACTTCAGTAGTGGCAAGTCACCCCTGATGTTGAGGAGGCATACTATACCTCTTTAGCTGTCATGCCTGCATACCCATAGGAGGGTACTGTGGGGCTGAGTGTTCAAGGTTGGCCATCCTTAGACCCATTGCTGCATCTTTGAGCACCCATTTGAGTCCATTGCAGCCCAGACTGACAAAGGCAATCCTCTTTGATCACCTATATCTCATAGAGGAGCCTCTTCCTGCTCCTGCTATATCATAGTTGGGGGGTGGGGGGTCAATCTGACTCCCCTCTGCTAGCAGGGTGTCTATTGCAGTGTTCCTCAGAAATCTGACACCTTGGTCACCAATAAAGGACTGGCCATAGTCCTTTAAATCATCCTCACAGAACCATTGAAGGATGATGTGGTCATTCCACATCAAGCCCCATTGCTGAGGAACATTGTGCCATATTGGGCCATGATTGGGGTTGGCTGTGAAGGCAGACCCTCCTTCAGTTGGTGTGGCATCATTAGGTACAATTGTACCTAATGCTGCTCTTCATTGGCACTCCATTGCAGCCCATCTAGCTGCAAAATTCTGTGGCATCTCCCTAGGCTGCTAAGGAGCTTGAAGCAATAAAAAGGCTTCATCAATGGGAAATAGCAATAGTGCAGCATCTAATTTCAGAAAAGGTGACAGCCATGCAGAAGATACTTGTGATTCTTGCTGCTGCTTCCTATGGAGATAGCCTTTTATCTCCTGATCCAGAAATCAATGTAGAGTTCAATAAACTCCTCTAGCACTTTAGAGATAATATTATCTTTTGAGCTTCATTGGATAGTAATATGTTTAGCTACTCAAGCAGCTAAACATTGCCTAGTAGAGGTTTTGGAAACCTTTCCATGATTCCTCCAAAATGCAAGGACTCTCTAGTTGAATATATCATCTAGGATAGTCTCTTGATCTGTGTCTGAGGTGTCTCTGGAGCATTCTCAAAGATTGTCTCAATGTAAGCTGAGAACCCCATTCTCCACTCTATTCCAAATAATGGGCCAGCCTGCAATGAAGCTGACTTCTCTTTGTAGAGTTCCTCTCAGGCACCCTGCACACCTGTCAAGGTGCATCAAGGCACACCAGCTCCAACTCTTAAGCTTCTCTGGAGCTTGGGCTGGTTCATCACCTGTTTTGTACTAGGAGTAACTACCTCAGTCTCCTCACTTTGTACTGATGGTTGACCATCATTAGATGGTCTCATGGAAGTAGTGGAAAAAAGGCCACTCAGTGTTTTTCCACTTCTCACACCCACAGCACTGCATGACATTGATGAGCTCCCAGTTTGGCTCAACACATTTTAAGCTATTTACACACTATTTAGCATCAGGCCAGAGTGGCAAGACTTCAGCATTTTCCTACTGACAGTCCCCCATGCAGTACCATTCTCTCCTCACCACCCAGCATGACACCTCAAAGCCATAGGACAATCCCTCTGTGCTAGCCTTGCTGCCTGCTTTATGGTAGGTCATGGGCACTATCAGCTTGCTGGCTCCTTTCTCCATGAGGCACACCTGCACTTTGCCTCAAACTCAACATGTCTGAATCATATGATGCATCATGCCTTCTATCTACATGTGCTGTTTTATTTTAACTTTGATGTTTGATAGACCTTTCAGCCTTTTCCTTTGGCAGTCACACTACCATTTCCACATCTCGCTTCCACACTCTGCTAGCAGTTGCCACTGCTGGCAATACTTTTCTTTTCCAGTCTAATTTCAATTCTATCCCATTCTGACTTAATGATGGCAGCTGACCAACAGCTGACACTTTCCATCACCACTCCTAATGCACTACATTACAATTTAGCACCAACCTTTGCCATGACCCTGTTACAAAACTGATGTCTTGCACATTACCTGGCAGCAGACCTTAGCTAGCTGTCCACATGACCACTCCTGAGTAGCATTTACTTTGATTTCAGTATTATCACAGACCTTTACTTACATTTTTCATTAGCAGAAACTATTAGAGTTGTTGCTAACCCTTCACTAAGTTGCCACCTTCACTTACTATAGATACTTTACTTTTTGTTTGTCAGTAGCAAACCATTCAATTGAACTGAGCCCCTTTAGCTTCACAGCTCAGATTTCTAAGCTCACTTGAAGTGCTAAGCAATTAGCAGTCTCACTTCTCTCCTTTGGCACTAAACCTTATAACACTCTCATTGACTCTCTCATCTTATATGGGTATACTCTTGTTGCTGGTACCAACATTTGCTGCCTCACACTCTTGACCTGTGTACTTAGCAATTGCAGCTAAGGTCTAGAAGCTTTGTAAGCTTATCACCTCCTTTCAACCATTCTCCTCAACTTCTTACTACCTGCTGCCATTGGCAGCAATATCTCTTCAACATCCTACCACCAAATTTTTATTTAAAGACTAAGTCAATGGGACCTGCCTAGGACTCTCTTAGTACTTCACAAGCCCAACATGAAACAAGGTTAAGTGCAGCCTACTAAAACAGCATTTAGCTAAATTTTGGGCACATCAATGTGGCATCACTACCCATTTCCTGTAAAGCATTCTGCAATCTTCTACTTGCTAAGCCTCCAGGATCTTTCCTAGGTACTCTCTGTTCTATAGACATCACTATGTCTGCAGACTTGGATAACATTACTATTAATGTTGATACAATCAAACTATGATTCAAACTTTCTTAACAAAGTTCAGTTGCTTGCCATAGCAAAAAGTCAACATAAATTAACTTTGAAAAAATGTACTCTCATCCCTCCAAACAACTAAGACATATTCTTTAATCACCAACTTTGTAAAAACAAAAATTTCATGCTACATGTATAACCCAGCCCCTCCTCTTACTGCCATGGCCACTAATGAAAATAATCCCACAACCTGGCCACTTATGCAGGAACCACTTGACAATTGTCCCAGCACCACTAACCCAGCACCTTCCCAGCAGGAGCATTTACAAAGCAGAGATTTCAGTTTTACATATGAACACGGTATTAATAAGAATGATGACAAGACAAAGTGCACATCTCCTCCTAGCCCAGTGATAGACAAAACCCTCAAGAGGCACATCTCTACTGCAAATCCATCTTTTGAGACACCAGTGCACCTTTACACCCAACTCAATGCAGAATATCCACCATCACCAATCCTGCCCCCCCATATCCCCCTTCCTATCCAACCCTTTACCCAAGTACAACAAGCAATAGGATTATGCTCTGAACACCCCAGCCCTTTTGATAGATATTGCTTTCAGAGGTACAATGGCAACAGTAGGGAAGTTACACACATGCAGGACCATTCCTCCCTCAAATTGTCCTCCACAAGAAGTGTCTCCATGATATGTGACACCACCATCAACCAGAGCACCACTATTGTTAATGACGCTGCCTGGGATAACATACTAGTTGACTCCCTGCTGCTGTCTTCAGCTTTCACCACAAGGCCTAATGGCAATCACTGAGGCAATAAAAATTTCCAAATAAATACACTCCTCTACTCACCCATGTTTGGGACTCAACTAAGCTCATACCATGCTATGAAGGAACAAGGCAACCACAGCATATCTGCTCCAATGCAGGCAGTTATTGATGGTGTATATAGGAATGAGCACACCAAAAACCACATAACTACCAATGCCACTGGCCTACAGTGCACATCCACACCACTGGAAGGATGGCCCAAAATCCATCTTGTATCCAACCCTTTCAAAAATGTTGCAGAGTCACAGGTAGCAGCATGGAACAAAGTATCCTTAGCCAGACTCTGGACAAGGCTCTTCTGGGAGAAATACAAGAACAATAGTCTTACAATAGTCAATGAAACCTGTGAAATAACCAAAGGTTTTGTCCATGTCAAACGTGATGTAGGACTTGGAGTCTCCTTTCCCTTACAGAAGTTGGCAATGGACACCAACAGATTTCCATTGCCCTACTACATGTTAATCTCAGGCCTCTCAGAGGAGCAGATAGAATTTCTAATCAGCCTTGAGGTAGTGTCAATAAAGGATGCTATCATAATTTTCAAAGCTTTTGAGAACAAACGGCCATCTTTTGTGCTGACAATTTCTGGGCTCACCCTTGCTAACTCAGAAAAAGCCCTCCTGGTGGTGACAAACCTAGTAAAAGACCAGATTATAGGATTGAATATCATTATAAAGCATATAGCGGATAGTGCTCCTCTGCAGAAGGAGTTTACAATGAATGACATAATTAACAACATTTTGGTGAGATTTATAAAGTCAGGAGAAGCAAAGCAAATAGAGGGGACATCCAAGGGTGAAATGTATATTTCCACCACTCATATCTAATGGACAAAGACCACGTAAAGCTCATCCAACTCATGTAGACCTGCAATTTCCCATTAGCAATGTATGGTTTTGGTTTTCTGTTATAAGAAAAGGACACACTGCTCTGTATTAATCATAAATTGATTGACCATGATACCTTAAACTGTCCCTTTCCCAACTTACTTGGCTAGCTAGGCTACAAGCCACTACTTGCTTAACCACTCTCAGACACAAAAAATGCGTACAATAATGGTCTAAGTGGACACTCAAATAAGTTCTCATTCTACAGGAGTAGAGGTCAAGGGAGAGGCAATAGGCAAGGTAGCAGATTCCACTTCCAATGTGGTTTCCATGGTTGCTGGAATTAGCATAAGGCCTTCTGTACATAACAAAAGAATGGTGACATATCCCTATTACTCCAAATCTATTGGAACCTAGCATCAGTGCTAAGGTTTAGTGTGCTACTAGACTATGCTAGTGGAAAATGCAGGCCTGGATGTAACTCAATAATAAAAGTAATTGGCCAAAATATATTGGCCTTATGAGGTACATGTAAATCAAGACCTTTTGTTGAAAGACACAACTGGCAGTCTACAAAAAGTAGAGGAAGATGCCAGGCAGCAGTCCTGCTTAAGCCAAGAGACTCTCAGAAACTGATTCTACTAGGCAACAAGCTGTCTCAAAGCAATGTTCCTCTTGAGCTCTTGGGAAATGAGCTCACCCTAAGATAGCATGATTGGCTACTTGGTAAGTCTTATCAACCACAACTATATCTTTTGAAAATTCTATTTGGTCTGAAATGTTTGGCATCAGTTTATGCTCCCCCAATGCTGGATGGTTAGTCAAGTCTGCCACTGCTTGGACCTCAAACACTAACATTGGTGGGAATGGAGGTGGCCTCCCCCCTTCTCACTACAGAAAATCAGATCTGTAAGGCTAACATACTGGAGAGCTCAACAACTGAGCCTATCCCCAACTGTTCTGGTCACAAAATAGAGAGCAAGCCATAGACTACACTACAACAAATTTGTTATGTACAACATTAAATGGGGAAACTCTAGATGATAATGATGTCCCAGATCCCAACAATTCTAACTTTGAAACCAACAATGAGGGGCATGCAAATGATAATACACACCCTTGACAGCCTGAGACTCAAAACAACACTCCAAATTTCATATCAAACAAAAACACAAAAGCAGCCCTGAGAGTAGCCACCCTCAATATTAGAGGCTACTAAAACTCCCTAGAACTGAAACAAAGTAGAACCATGTCAATCAAGTAATTAGAGATAAAAAGATTAGCATCCTTTTGATACAAGAAGCCCACCTCTCAGATGACCAGAAGAAAGAAGTAGAGAAACTCTTTGGCAGAAGAATGCGTATTCTCAACTTCTCTGATCCAGAAAATCCCACTGGAAAAGAAGGTGTAGCTGTCATGCTGAAAAAAGACCTAATAAATGTGCAAGGCTCCAAGTTAATTGAAATCATCCCTGGAAGAGCTATACTAGTAACTACAAATTAGCACAAAAATGAAGTTATTAGCATACTCAACATATATGCCCCAAATTTCTCCAAGTCAGATGGCCAAGAGAGCAAAGATTTCTGGCTGATTCTAAACATGTACTTAATTAGAAATCCAAGAACTAAAGTCAATATAATGGCTGGCAATTTTAATGTCACAGAGGACCTACAGGACTGTTTGCCCATGAGAATGGATCTCCTAGAGGCTACCAAAGCATTTGGTAGGTTGAAAAGAACCCTACATCTTGGGGACACCTGGAGAGACATGTTTCCACAAAAAAGGGCTTTCTTCTTTATGCAAGATGCCACTTTGTCCATGTCAAGAATAAATAGAATATACTTATCAAATGCCATTGCAATATCTGCTTGGGACTGAGTAATTACACTATTAGGCATTCCAGAAACAGACCACCTGTTGACCTCAGTTCAAATAGCTCATGCTGATGCCCCGCTAATTGGTAGGGGAAGATGGATTTTAAAAAAACATATAATACAAGACCAAAATTTCAGATCCTTTGTTATACAATCAGAAGCAAATGCACTAGAACAAATAAAGGTAGCCAAAGAACACCAAACACCTGACATAAATCCACAAACAATCTATGCAACATGGAAATCAGGAATGATATCAAAAGCCATAGAGCATGAAAAGGCAGTGGTACCCCAGTATCAGCTGGCCAAGAAGGACTTTTTTTATATATCCATTAACATGCCTGGAGCACTTGGTGCTCATATTGCACAGTACATCCGACAGGTATCTACCCTATGAAGACAACTGAAGTCTCCACCCTCCTGCTATGCAGAGAATGAGTGAGCCAATGTTTTAAACATTGTTTTAGACAGTTTCTTCCTGATAAACTCTGAGTAAGTGTTATTCTGCTGATGACTACTAGTGAAGGTGCTACAAATGCTCAATGTAATGGGCTGTGCTCATTACAATACTTATTATAATATACTCTTACCTTATAATAGTTGTTATTGTTATTGATTATGTAATAGCTCATTAGTATATAAGTATTGAGGTTATTTTACATAACCTCAAGTAGTCTTTTTTGCACCACCATAGCCAGAATCAATAGATAGGTTCTGACTTATGGTCTTGTGCATGAAAGGCTCAGTAACTATGTTATATTTTTTTAAGTCAACCTGCATTGACTATCTTTGCTATGGCAAGTGACTGAACTTCTGCAAAAGAAGTTCAAATTTTACAATCAGTGATTGTACTAAAATGGGTTTGGAGTGAAACTGTTATAGTAGGGAGTGGGCATATTTATGTCTATGGAAAAAGGAGTGTCTGGGCATGATTCCAGGAACTCAGCAAGTGGAGCGCCTCAGAGCACTTCATGGGAATTAGGAAGCAATGCTATGTTACAATGTGCTGTGGGTATAGGAAGTGGAGAAATGCCAGGAGGCCTTTTCTCTGCTACTCCCACTCGACCATCTGCACAGAGTGGAGAGACTGGATCAGTCTCAATTAGTGCAAAGCAAGGAGTGAGCCAGACTAAGCTCCAACAGAGCTCTGTAGTTGGAACTGGGTGACCTCAACACACCTCAATAGGCATGCAAGATACCCATAGGGAAGCCTATGTGGAGGAGCCAGTTCCATTGCAAGCTGGCCCATCATCAGGTTTAGGGTGGAGAACAACATTCTCAGTTTATGTCAAGATGGTCCCTGAGGAAGCACCTGATACCTCAGATACAGAGCATGGAATGGGTCTGGATGAGATTCTCAACCAGAGAGTTCTTGCGTTCTGGAGGAATCATGTAGAGGTTTCCAAAGCCTCAACTAAGCAACAGTTAGCTGCTAGAGTGGCTAAACATATTGCAATCCAGCAAAGCTTAGAGGATAATATTATCCCCAATGCCTCAGAAGAGTTCATTGAACTCTACATTGATTTTTTGGAGCAAGAGGTAAAGGAATACCTGGAGAGGAAGCGGCGCCAAGGATCTCAAGTATTCTCTGAGTGGCCCTCTTCCTTGCCCACAAAGGATGAACCACTATTGTTGTCCCTGGTTGATGAAGCATTTTTAATGCTTCATGCCCCTCAGCAGCCTGGGAAAACTCCCTAGAACTATGCGGTCAGACAGGCTGCAATAGAGCGCTAGAGGAGAGCGGCGTTAGGGACAATTGTGCCTAATGAGGCTGCATCAACTGAAGGAGGATCTGCTTTTACAGCAGACCCCAATGAAGCTCCACTATAGTGCAATATACTCCAATGACAAGGGCTGATGTGGAATGACCATGTCATTCTACAAAAATTCCATCAAGGTGATCTGAAGGACCATGGTCAGTCCTTCATTGAAGATCAGGATGCAAGGTTTCAAAGAAACACTGCTGTTGATACCTGCAATGTGAGTGGAGTTCAACCAGAACTCCCTCCAATGGTAAAGCAGGAGAAGGGTGAGGCCCACCTTGGAGCACTTGATGCTCAGAGGGGATCTCCCCTACCTGCACCTATCACAAGAGACCCACCAATGCGCATTGGAAGCGCGGTGGTGAATTTGAAGATCTCCTTACCCTTGAGTGGGTATGGAGATGTGGCAGCCAAGGAGGTTTGAAATGCCTCCTCAACATTGTGGGCGTTTTGCTACTTTGGGAGTAGAGGAAGCTCACAAGTTCTATTGGCAGACAATGCATGATCACCTGTGAGCAACAATTGAACAGCTTTTAGCTGTTCAAGTTACGATGCCTGAAGATGTGAAAGGCAAAAGACCGGAATCCCTGAAAGTCCTGACTCCTTACACCGGGTCCTCCAAGTTCAGTAAACTTGAGGATTGGCTGATGTGTGTATGCGTGAACTACGCAATGGCTTAGTTAGAAGGAGAGGAACGAGAACATGAAAAAGTTCTTGCCCTCATGGACTATTTGAGTGCTTTAGCACTCAAATGGTACCTGTGCCACGTTATATATGTGAATCAGGCACAGGCACACTGGACGTTTGAGGATGTAGTTCTTGGACTATACAATTGTTTTGTGCAACCTTCTACAATGCAAATGCTCATGATGCATTCTGCAGAGTAAGATATATGGCTGAAGAAGTGCAGGGCTTCTATGATGCCCTGCTTGACCAGGCTCAGAATATAGCCGTCTTTCCTGATGAATTCATGATCTGAGAGCAGTTCTTGGAGGGAATCCCCTCTAATATACTTGTTGCTCTCATACATGACGGGAGATTGGCCCCAAAAATGAACACCATTGAGGAGTTCATCTCCAAGGCCAGGGCCTATGAGAGCAGTTGTAAGACTGCTGCGCACTACTTGGAGCACAGCAAAAATTGTACAGGACATACTGTTGCTGTACCCCATAAGCATAGTAATGATGTGCTTCCATGGCAAGAGGTCTCTCAAGAATCTCCTGCCCAGGCAGGACCTTGGGTGACCCAAGTAGCACCACCAGGCACAGGGCGTGTGGCTCCAAAGGTTGGAGCACTGTTGAAGCCTCAACAGGTGGGGGTGGAGCAAGGGTCAAAGGGGGTGACCAATGCCATTGGTCAACTCCCCCAGGATAATGCCAACCCAACAACTTGCTACAATTGTGGCAAGATGGGTCACTTTGCTTAGGACTGTCAGGAGCCGTGTAGAGTAGTCCCATAGGGGCATGTATGTGTGCCTTCTGAAATACCTGAGGAAGAACCGGACTCAGACAAGGCTTAGGACCAGAGATTTGGTGATGAGGCTAATGGGTCTGAGTCAGGGTCTGTACCTCCAGATGACTATGTCAAATTAAAGACGTATGATAATGAGTACTATACTCGTGATAGTGATAATGAGGGGATTTATGCCCTCACTGATTGTGGACCTGGGGATGATCTGCAGGGTGATTATCCTAACTGAGTGTGAATGCGCAAGGTTAAACTGCTGGTGGACAAGTCCGCCATGAAGCAACTAGTGGTCCCAGTCACAAACAAAGAGTGTCTGGTAACCTGGATTGAGGTTAACGGTCACCAAGCTTGGACGCTTTGGGACTCAAGAAGCACTACCTCAGGGCTCACCCCATTCTTTGCGCACGTAGCCAGGATTTGAGTAGCTGCATTGGCTACTCCAATCATTCTGCAGTTAGGAACAATTGATAGTTGTTCCATTGTAAACTATGGGGCATGAGTAACCATAAAGGTGCCGATGGAGTATAGCAATGTTTATATGGACATTGCAAACTTTGATCAATATGATATAATTATTGGCACTCCCTTTATGAGGAAACATAAAGTCCAGCTTTATAATTGTATTCCACTTGCATGGGTAGATCACATGTATACTTACAGTGTGGTCTATCTTGAGCAACAGTTTCATTGACCTATGATGTTGCTTGACATTTTCCAAGAAATTGACAATGAGCACCTCAAGCACCTCAATATCCATGGAACTCCCCCTGGCCATCCTGCAGTGGAATGGATGGCATGAACTGACCAAAGAGGATCAGTACCACCTCCTCTTCAAATGTGCCAAGGAAGGTGTGGTTGGTGTATTTCTTAAGGCCATAGGCCTCTACTATTACATTGGAATAGACTCAAATGTGAGTCAGCTCTGGAAGAGAATACCAGCACACAGTATAATGCCTCATGTTGGTGCTGTAACTAACATTGTGCTAACCAATTGTGAAATAGTAGATGCAATTGCTGCAGGGGGTCCGACCCCACTAATTATGGAATCTGAGCCTCTCTCCTCTGCAACTAACATCACAATCAAGAAGAGCACAACAATGATGGAGGCAGGTGGAGCTCTACTAAGCAAAACAATGGGCTAACTGCCCATCAAAAAATTGTTTATAGTATAGGTAATGTTGAATTATACACTTGACATCATATTGCTAATACTTGGTGTGCATTGCAGCACATATTTTATTCTCTTTTGTCCTTTTTTTTTTATTTTGTATTGCAACTATATTGTAATATATGGCATCTTGAGATACCATGTCACATACTCTACTGCACTGTCAGTGCTTGTAAGCAGAGTGAATGGCCAACCTAGCAGACTGATTATGTTTTGGCTGAGCAATATACTTGCTTGTTGATTATGCACCCTTAGCATTATGCAATGCATTGACCTGGATGAGCATCAATGCTCCAGTGCTTATATTACATATTCCTATAGGGATCTACCTTTAATCCAGACCATGAAGTGGTCTAAAGAGGGTGTGTATAATCTGTGAGGTTACTTATAGCTTAGCCATTGTGCTCAAGGTGCATACTGTATTATAGTTATATAAATTATTACTCAGTATGCACCATTGATGTGTGTTTGTAGATTATGTAAGGACAACATCTTGTATTTCACAATGTATCTAGTCAATACTGATATTGTGGTCTGATTCAGCTACTGCATGATTTATGCAAGATTGTTCTATCTGTAGCTAATGGCTACACCATTCCTGAGTAGCATTTATCTTTATTATAGTATTATTAATGTATCTTTACTTAGATTTTCATTGGCAGTAACTATTAGAGTCATTGCCAATCTTTTACTAAGTTGCCACCTTCACTTACTATAGATACTTTACCTTTTGTCAGTAGCAGATCATCCAATTGCATCAAGCCCCTTTTGCCCCACAGTTTAGATCTCTAAGTTCACTTGAGGTGCTAAGCAATTAGCAGCCTCACTTCTCTTCTTCTGTGCTAAAGCTCTTAGCACCTTCATCACTTCACATCTTAATGGTATCATACAGGTACACTCTCATCACTGACACCAATGCTTGCCACCTCATGCCCTTGACATATGTGCTTAGCAACAGCAGCTAAGTATCAGAAGCTTTGTAAGCTTATTGCATCTTTGTTAGGAGACTACTATTTTACCACTACTTCTTCACTCCTCAGCCCTGTTCTCTACTCTCTGAATACTTCTCAACCTTGCTCTCAACTCTCCAGACCTCTACCTACTTGGTTTGAGGGACAGCACATGCTACATTTTTGGAATTTACTCAGCCTGAGGCCAAACTCTCTCAAGCATCAACTTGAGCTAAGTTTAAAAAGAGGGAGTATTTCTGACCAACTTGCCATCATTTACTTCCTCTTTTCAAACTTAGCTGCACATGTGACCTTAGCATGTGACCTAGACCTGGAATCCAGACATGTGACTTCAAGCAGGTGATCT
>JAGGAT010000908.1:0-14722 GCA_017657195.1 Termitomyces sp. T70a | reverse complement strand
GGCAGGGTTGTGGTAATTCAGGGTTAATAACTAAGGCAAGGTAAATGAGTTAAGGCTGTCCATCACCTGTCATTCCGGCAATGTAACTGTGTCCACACAACTCCAATCTATCCAAAAGCAGCAAGAAGCAGCAAGTAATGGCGGCAAGAGCGTGGGAAAGTTGGCAAGGGAAGGTGGCAAGAAATAGTGGCAAGGCGGTACAGAAAGTCGGTAAGTCGGCAAGGAAATGGCGTTAAGTTGGCAAGGAACGTCGGCAAGAGTGCAATAAGAAAAAGAGTAAAGTAGTCAAAAATGCGGCAAGAGGCGGCAAGGAAAGTCAGCAAGGACATGGGAAATGCATGGTAAGAGACGGTATAAGTGCGGCAAGGGTTGGCAGTGCGTGGCGAGTGTACTGTGCATCGGTAAGTGTCGTATTATGTGCTGAGCCATGTGAGAGGCTCATCAGCGGCACATGCACATAGAGGGTGTGATGTCTCATGTGATTAAGACATGTCAAGCTTGGAGCTGGTAGGAGTGCTCCTCATAGAGAAGAGAGCCAGTGGGCTGGTGATGCCTGTGAACTGCCATGGAGCAGGCAGCAAGGCTGGCTGGTGCATAGGTATCTTACCATTGCTTGTAGATGTTGTATTTGGCTGCGAGGACACAATGTTGCTGAATGGGGGACTTGTCCATAGGTGAGTGCTGGAGTCCTGCCACCTTGGGCTAGTGCTAAATGGTGCATAAAAAGCTTAAAATGTGTTGAGCCAAACCAGGGGCTCATCAATGTCCACTCGCATCTTTATATACTGATACTGAGGGTTGTGATGGGAAAATAAGCATGATGCTGTTCCAACAAGTACTGAATGTCCACCACCAGCAAATGTCAGATGCTGCTGACTTTGTGATAGAGCATACTCTATGAATGGAGACTTGAATAAACTAGCAAAGTCAAAGAGATGGCAGATGAATGCCTGAGATTGTAGTATGACATGTGAAGCAAACTGCAAGAAGCCTGTGAGCTCCTAAAGCTTGAGGAGAGAACATTTTTGCTTCAGCAACCATGCATCCAGAAGTTTGGTGAGGTACACCAGCTTCCTAGAAGGCAGCCATGCTTTTATCATGACAGAGTCAATATCAAGCCTGAAAAATTCAATCTGGGTGGATGGCCAAACAGTTTTGGAATCCTGAAAGGAGAGCCCCAGCTCCCTTCCAAGACCTGAAACCCATTCAACTGCAGCATTGGGTATTGTGGGGGTTATGAGAGGAGAGAACAAGAGGAGGAAATTGTCAAGGTAATGACAAAGTGATGCTGGTATGTGGTGCTGGATTATCCAGTGTAGAGCCTCTGCAAAGAGGTTGAAAATGTACAGAGCAGACTTGAGGCCAAATGCTAATACAATGAGGTAATAGAACTTGGAGCACCACTTAAAGCTGAGGAGGTGCCAGTCTCCTGGCCTAATGGGGATATGACAGAATGCATCTTTGAGGTCAAGTTTTGCTATAAGTGTACCTTGGCCAAGATGTCACAAGTCTTCTAGAGCTTTTGCAAACATGTTGTAGGTAATATGACTCTCGTTATTAGGTATACCATCATTGACTGAACTTCTCTCTGGCCATGACAGATGATTGATTAAGCAAAGTTTCCCCAGCTTCTTTTTTTCAGCTCACTGCACCCAGTGGTGAGCAGCAAAAATCAGAAAAGAGTGGAGAGTCAAAGGAGCCTATGGCATGGGACTCTTTGATAAGTGAATGAACTGTCATGTTAATGAACTTGCTGTCCTCAATAGCAGACTTAGGATTCTTGCATGACTGACTGTGATCGTCACTGACAAATCCAACACTTGCACCAAATTCAATTATATTGAGTATAGATGAAACAAATGTAGGGTCAGGGTAATCTGAAAGATAATGATGCCAAGCATCAATAATGAGAGGGGATTTGACTGGAGTCAGGATTTAGAAAGAATGGGAGGGAGAGTTGCAATGGGGTTAGTGGTGGTAGCAGATCAGGCAGAAAAAAAGAAGCGTTGGGGAGCAGAGCAAGATTATTTGGAGAGGCAATAGGAAAAGAAACCAATATTAGAGAAAGAACCTGATTGACAAGTGCCAAGCCCATCTTGACATGTCTTCATGACTTCTTGCATTCCTTCTCCAGGTGATCTTTCATGCCACATTTCCAACACTTTTGGATGTGCCTGCCTGAGCATGGGGACAAGGAGCATGTGTCATTGTTGAATGCATAGCATGTTTCTGAGCTAGTCACATTCACACTTTTCAGTGGTTCTGCAGGCAGAAGATGGCACATGTGCATTGCCTAAGCAGAACTTGGTCAACAGCAGATCATCTGGCTTAGCCTAGCCAGCATAGGATCTTGCCAATATCTTCTGACATTGGTTGAAATAGAAGTAGATGTAGTACTGAAGTACTATAGACTACTCATATTTTTAATTGAGGTTCATCAGATGAGATGGATACCTCACTGCCCCATGCCTGATCACAAACATTGCATGTGCATTACTGAAAGAGGCAGTGAATGCCTGCAGTACAGAAAAGTAGGTAAAAAGGAGATGAGGAGGTTGTGGAGGGCAGGGTAATCCTTGGTACCAGTCATTCTGAAATTAATAGCATCTATGCATGCAAGATCTGCACACCTGAATTTCAAAGCAGGGTCCAACTTGCATAGGTTTATAGGGCAAAAATCATGCCAGGCAATGTCTAGCAACAAGCTCATCTCAATGGCAGGGAAGAGGGCAGGCAGTGACTTACCAGCAGGAGATTGATCTGTTGATACAAATGCTAGAAAAGACAGGGGAGGAACTGGCTGTGCTCCAATGGCAAGACACGACATGAGGCCCAGGGACTGACTTGCTAAAGCAGCAAGAGCATGGAACATGGTCATCATGCCTGCAAGAGCAGCATTGTTGCTCTGCAGTGTTGCTTCCTGTTGCGGTGGGTCTATGCTGTCAGAGATGGGGCCTGGCTGATCTATATCTGGCATAGGAGATGTAGAGGTTGGTGAGGGGATGAGAGACTGAAGGTCTGATGATGGCAACTTGGGAGGTGGAGATGAACATAATGGGCAGTAGTCTGCTGGGGCAAACTGGCCATTTAGTAGGCAAAGACAAACCAATGTAGGCATGGTGCCCACCAAAGAAGAAAAACAGAATATGTCTTGCAGAAGCAAAAATTGAGTTTGATGGACTGACAAGCTCTGTGTCAGTTGGAAAAGGAAGCAGGATGAATATATAAGACAAACCTGACAAGCTTTGTGTCAGTTGGAAAAGAAAGCAGGATAAGATGAGAATGAATTGTAGCTACAACTATATATAATGTCTGAAGAGTGAGAAACAAAGCGAGAACAATGAGGCCATTATTGAACAATGTGACAAAGCAGCTGTGTGATATGGCCAGGAGATGTGACGTGATGTAGTGAGGGTTGATCAAGAGTCATGATCAAAAGGTTTTTGATCCCTTCAAATATCAACAGAGTCATGTAACCATGTTTGGTTATATTTGGAAGTGGTTCAAGTTGGTTGAACCATATCTTGACCTTCAACTACTATCATAAAAGCTACTTCTCTTGCAAAATGCTCTACTATTGCTTCTCTCCTTGCTCAAGAGTATTCTCTGCATCAGATTGGGGCTAAAACTGGTCTAGGAAAGTCTACTATTAGGAGGATTGGTAGAGAGTTGGAGATGTACAAGGAAAGCTATTCTGGAGGCTGTCTAGCTAAGCTTACTTCATGTGATAAACAGGCTATTGTTTGACAAATCTCAACTGGGAGATTGATACAGCTGTTCAGGCCACCAATTTTATCAACAACATCATTTCCAACTCTGTTTCTCCTCAGACTGTCTAGAATGTGCTGAAGGAGGAGGAGTATTGGTCTGCTACAAAGAGGAAAGTTCCTATGCTCAAAGCTAGACATCAGCAACTACAACTTAAATGGGCTCAAGAGCATCAGGACTGGACTGTGGAGAACTGAAAAAGAGTGTTGTGGATAGATGAAACAAAGATTAACAGGATTGGGTCAGATGAAAAGCAGTATGTGTAGAAGCTACAAGGAGAAGGCATTTCAAACTGAACCACTACACCTACTGTGAAACATGGAGGAGGGAATAATCTTATGGTATGGGGCTGTATGGGTTGGAATGGGGTAGAAAATCTGGTAGAGGTGGTGGGGATCATGAATGCAGAGCAGTACTGTGAAATTTTGGACGATGGAGCAAAGGAGAGCTTTAAAAAGTTAGAGATAGAAGAGGAATAGTTCTTTGAGCCACTATAGTAGAGTGCTAAATGTTGGACATTGAATCTAATCAGATAGCAGTTGTAAAGGTGACCTCTGGAGGTTGTAGCTAAGTTATACAACTAAGTATAGAAAAATCTAAAGAGAACAAATTGAAGGATTCTAACTGCCACTTTAACAAATTTACTAAGACAAACCATAGAAAAAATGATGTTGTGATAGGTATACACTTATCACAATATCATATTATGTAATTGCAGGACACAGTGCACAGGAAAAGTTAAAAAGGATAAGAAAATGAGTGTAATGTACTGGAACAAATGTATTAAAAAGAATAGAAAAAAAATGAAGAGAATAGTCTCTTAACATCAAAAAAATGGTCCCCTAATATCAAAAGAATGGTCTCTTAACAGCAGCAAGTCAGAGTAATCCATCAGGTGTCAGGTATAATTGGGTGGTGGTAAGCTAAAAGTAGGTTGCAGTCAGACTAGCCTATGATGGCATTAGTGGTTAGTCAGACCAGCTTTAGATTGCTGGGGAGGGTTTGTTGGGGCAGTCTCACAGTAGGGATAGAAAGGAGTCTAGGGTTGGAAAAGGATATTATATAAGTCATGCCATCACCTTTCCCTTCAGTGCTAAGACCTATCAAGGTGCAATGGGTGGTGGCAGTATCTTTGGCATGAGAGTTGACATCAAACTCTCATGCCATGAACAAGAGGATCAGAAAAGAAAAAAAAATTGGCTGTTTTTCTCTCTTTTACTATATTGCACCACTCATTCTTTACTGACTCCCTTTTGCCACCCCTCACCAGTGATAATATGCCTACATTGTAGCAAGCCTACAGTGAGTGCCAAGCCATCTACAATTGCCATTAGGAGCAGTGATGCATCAATGATCTTTAGTAGCAACATAAGTGACTCCTGACCTTGTTCATATGCTTACTGGGCATATCTTTTTAGAGCTTGCATCTCAATCAATAGGGCCAAAAGCCAGTATTCAAATTGGTTTGTTCTGCTTCAAGCAGGTTATGCAGGCTGCAAGTAGTGATTTTTGAAGGCCATGGTGAGCTCACCCTCTATCACAAACCTGTTTTTCTAAGCTCCCTGCATATCTTGAGCAGCTATATCTAAGCCCAGAGCAGATCTGGCTTGTTTTGGCTGCAGAGTGCATTCTCTAGGCAGAGCTGGAGCAAATTTCTGTGGCCCAGAGCTGATATCAAGAGCTTCTGACCCTTGCTTAGTGCTACATGTTAGAACTCAGTACTCAATATCTGATAGACAAAATAAGTCTTCAGTTCAATTGTATAGTTGAATATGTAGCTACTTGATAGACAAGGTAAGTGTCATGACCCACAGCATTATGACACCAGATACTTAACAAAGGAATGTGACTAAACAGCTTTAACCTGGATATACACATTACAAAATGAGTCCCTGTTGTTATATTGTAGTTTCAATTACTACTTAAATTTTCAGTTTCATCTGTTTATTACTCATATATTACTCATAAATTACTTGTTCAGTGCTGCTTGTTTCACAAGTATGGTTTGTTATAAATTTTTTGTTTCTCTGACTCTAGGTCAGCCCTATATTATTCTACTTGTTATACATGTACCAACTAATCACTTTTAATTCTCTGACTCCAGCTAATTGTATTAACAATATACAAATACATTTCATTTGCTGTGATATACTGTGACAGGTTATAGGCCCCACCACCATGAATGATAATACTTCTGAAACCTTGCAGTTTCCAAAATTTGACAGTACCAACTACCATGTATGGGCAAACAATATGAAATCCACTCTACAGGCAAAAGGACTATGGAGAGTCATCTCTGGACATGAAACTCACTCTCCCAAACTTTCCTCTGAACTTTCTGACTTGATGACATCTTCTTGCCTGAGAGATGATTCATTCTCTGAAATACCTTTCAAGAAAGGGGATGACTTGATGAAAGTGATGCAGTTGAAGAAATTTTCAACCTGGAAACACATGCATGAAAAGTTTGAATGTTAGTTAATTAAAGACAATTCAGTGATCAGATTAATTCAAAACACCATCAAATATACTCAGCAAGGATTTATTACCAATAATAACAGTTCAAAAACAGTTTGGAACTAACTTTGAAAGAACTATGTCAATCAACAAAGTAAAACTATTATTACTAGCAATTGTATTTGAAACATTGGGATGGAAACTCACTCCTGACTGCTTATCTCAGGTTTTACATAAGTGTTCATTGTTGTCTCATAGAAGCTAGGCATCATATCAATGATTATATGATTTTAAATGTAATGCTTCTTTCATTACTCAAAACTCCAACTTGAGAAGTCATCAAGCAAAACTTGCTGCTTCAGAGTGCTTCTTTAACTCTCAAAACAGTTACTACCAAGTTACTGTCAGTTTATAATAGACTAACTCTTGAAGATTCCTCTTCAGATAAAACTTTAGCCTTCATATCAAAACAGAGCTGAGACTAAATGACATTTGTCATAATTGCAGAGAGAAGAGGCATGGGTGACCAAAATGTCCAAAGCCAAAGAAGCCAAAATCTGTTGGGAGTGCCAATCTTTTGTTCTCTGCTTCTGAAAATAGCTCTTGTAAAGTCAGCAAGCTTCTCATAGCCATGAATGGTAGTATTCCATCTGAGTTACTCCTTGATAGTGCAGCCACATATCATATGGCATATATTTCACTACCTATCAAAACATTAAAAATGAACATATCTGTGTTAGAGGCTTGAATGTGCTACTAGTTGCTAGAAAGGGCACTATTATATTTTAAACCTATCTAATTAATGGAGTTATTGATGTGCAGCTATACAATGTTTTGCATATCCCAACATTGAATGCAAACCTGATAAGTCTGAGCTTACTACAATGTGCTGGTGTGACTATCAAATGATTATCTTATGGCATTTGCTTGTTGTGGAATAACAGAGACTTCTAGCATGCAAATTTGATCAGCTCACATGGCATCCTCTATCAAATAGAGGTCATAGATATGAGAATCAATAACAATAAAATTGCCTACATTGCCAGTAAGACTACCATGCAATTATAGAATTGTCACATCAGGCATATTAGCCCACATATCATCAAAATGTTAGTAGACCAAGATTTTATAATAGGCATAAATATTAAATTGCTCCATAAATTCAATTGTTTCTGTAGTGGATGCATAGAAGGCAAATCCACTCTGCTTTCTTTATATGACATGAGTTGAACCAAGTATGACAAAAATAAACTCCTTGTTATGGACTTGACAGGCCTGATGAGCATGCCCACTTGGGATGGCAACTGATATGTCCTGGTTGTCATAGAAGTAAGTAAAAGACTTCTGGCTGGTTTTTTCTTACAAAATAAAGAAGAGGTTTATGCTACTGTTTGTCACATCATAGCATAATATGAGCAAAAAGGGGGCAAATTGGTCAAGACCATTAAGACTGATAACAGAAATAAATTTGTTTCTTTCCTGCCCTAATGTGGAAATTCTATGCTCAAAATAGCATAAAGCATCAAATGACAAATTTTTACCAGCCTCAACAGAATGGAATAGCAGAACATACAATTGCTGTCTTAATAGAAATGATTAGAAGCATGCTTCACACTGCCAAGATGGACTTATGTTACTGGGGCAAAGCTTTTATATATGTGGTATATACAGTCCATCACCCCTACATCAGCTCTTCAAAGAAAGATTCTGTATACTGAGTGGTATGGCTGAAAACTTGATCTTTCACATTCTTGTATTTTTAGTTCATTAGGCTGGGTGTGCATACCAAAAGAAGTCTACCAGAGAAAATTACAATTTAGGACTATATGAGTTTGCTTGCTCAGATGGTGGAATGATAAAACTAATATTACAAGCTTGAGGACTTGAAAAATAGAAAGATCATCACATTTAGAGACATCAAACTCTATAAAGACAATATACCTAGTGAATTGGCTAGTTTAGATTCAGGGCTAACAAGCTCATCTCCTGAAAAAATCAATGATTTTATCAATATAGCAATCTACTCTGAAAATAATCAAGCCAGTCAAGTATCAATCTCCAATCCATCCTCTGAGTCAGAGGTAGAAATGCAGTTGGAAACGTTAGGCTCACATGATGATGATGATGATGATGATAGAGTTACTTCTACTGAGGAACTTTAGTATCCAACTATTTCTCCTAGAGTTGCTTCTACTGAGGAACTTCAGTATCTGACTATTTCTCCTACCTCTTCCTTGCCTCCTCCATTATGTGATTCTCCTGCATCTTCAGCACCTCACAAAACCATCAAATGGGAGAACTTATTTGAATAAATGCTTTCAACACAAATAAAACATATTCCAATCAGATACTAACAAAGTCAAGAAGATGAAGATCTGACTAATCACATGGCTTTTATTACTATCTCTGGTCTCTGTATTGAAGAGGCTCTGAAATCTCCTCTAATTGTGTACAGTGTTTTTCAAACGTTTCCCAGAAATGCTTGCTTAATGCATCTGCAATCATATCATGAGTTGATATATATTAAAGCTTTATGTTTTTGCAGGTGATATGTTTACAAATAAAGTGAAAGCGTATATTCATGTATTTGGCTTGTAAATAACCAACAGAGTTTTTGGATAGTGCAATACTGCCTGTATTGTCAGTGTGGATAATTGTGGCCTTGATTTCATTGAAGTCAAGATTTTTCAACAAGTATCTGAGCCATATGGCCTCTTGAGTAGCATTAGCAGAAATGATGTATTCTGCTTTGACAGTGGAGGTAGCAGTGACAAGTTGTGGGTGTGAAGACCATGAAACAAGACTGTCATTAAGGTCATAGCACTATCTACTTATTGACCTTTGATCATACTGATCTTGAGCCCAGTTCATATTGCTCCATCTTACTAGACAAATTTTATTATCAAGGCTTTCTAACCTCAAGGAGTACCTTTTTGTCCTTTCAGATATTGTAAGATGCATTTGCAACTGACAAGATGCAGAATTCCAGGATTGGCAGAAAATTGCATAAGCAAGCTGACCAAGAATTGGATATCTAGATGTGTTTGAGTTGCATAGAGTATTGAGCCAGCTAAAGATAAATAATTTATATCATTCACATAGTTTTCATAGGCTTCACATTCATCAGAAGTTTTAGGCAATTGCAATTGTCATTCCAAATCATTTGAGGATTGAATCAATGTATAGTGACTGATTCAAATAAATTACATGATTTGGATAATCTTGTCTGATCTGTAGGCCAAAGAGATATAATGTATTTTTCCCAGATTGGTAATAGGAAAGTGTTCATCTATATCTCTTTTAAATGAAACAATTTTGCAAAAGCCTTTGCCAGCAATGGCCATATTATCAACATAAATAATAACTATAAGAATAATCTTGTAATCATTGCAAAGGATATAAAAACAGTTGTTAGCATGAGAAGATTTAAATCTTAAAGACATGAGTATATTTTGTAACTTTTCCTCGCCTTAAGAAGCTTCTAGTATTTTCCCTTTCTAACATTTTTAGATACTTTCATATAAATTTCTTTGTCAGGTTCTTCTTCAAAGTAAGTGCCTATTACATTCATTTAATGAATTTTGTAATCTAGAGTCATGGCTAACATCAGAAACACCTTGAGAGTCATAAACTTTGCAACAGAGAAAAAAGTGTCATTGTAGTTAATATCAGGGATTTGGAAAAAATCTTTGTGTGACTATGCAAGCCTTATACTTTGCATGTTTTTTGTTTTCATCCAGTTTCTCTTTCAAAACCATTTTACTTCTGATTGCCTTCTTACTTGGTAGTGATTCATTAATTCTTTCAAAAACGTGTTTTATCATGAGTTGATTATATTCAGCCTGTATTACCTGTCACCATCTATTGGCTTAGCATATTGTTTCACAAGTATGGTTTGTTATAAAGCTTTTGATCCCTGGAATCAGAATCATTTTTGATTCTCTGACTCCAGGTCACCTTACTTGTTATACATGTATCAACTAATTACTTTTGATTCTTTGACTCCAGCTAACTGTATTAATGATATACAAATACATTTCATTTGCTGCAATATGCTGTGACAATACTGCTTAAATAGTGCCTGCAACATGTCAAGCCAAGCTTGACTTTGTAGCTTTTTAGCCCAGTTGGTTGATTACTTCTATTGCAGGAGTTGTGGTTATCACAGTAAGTCTGTAGCTACATCAGTAAGTGTGTTCAACAGATATATAAAAATATCAACTCACCCTCAGTTCAATTGTGTAGTTGACTGAAGGTGCTAGTGACATATGTTCATATTTGTATGTATTGGTAACAATAGTAATCATATGCCAGAGCTGTATCATAGTCATACTATGGCACAATAAATGAAAGGAAAAAACAAGGGTAGAGAGGAGAAAAATGAAGGTGGCCACAACAATAGATTTCTGGTCCTATAAGTCTTTTGCACATTTTAACCTACCTATAATATTTGCTCTGTATATACCAGGGCACTTTATATGAATTTGAAGGGGTTCTGACACAATTTATTGGTATGCATAGAGTAGTTGAGAAGTGGTTTGGGCTCAAAGATAAGGAAGTTGTTCAGAGCAGGAGTCATGGATTGTTCCAGGATGGGAGGGAGGAGGAGCAGGTATTGTGACATGACAAGGAAAAATGTCAAGCAGGCTCCATTCTTCCAGCATGTGTGGAGGTCTCCCAGCATGGAGCTTTCAGGGACCCACATATTCTTTCCAGGATCAGCTTGTCTCTTGGTCATGGATTCTCCATTTACATAAACTGTCTGTCATCAACAATCTACAAGTGGCCAATGCAGACCTGTGTTGTCAGTTGTTGGAGGTCAAAGTCCAGGGTTACCAAGTCTTGGCAAGGCTGCAGGCCCTATATGAGAAATTGCAGAGGAAGAGTAGAAAGAGTGAAATATAGTGATTCAGAGTTGGAACAGGATGCTGGAAGGTTGAAATACTATTTCTATAGCATGTGTGGCTTTAGAAAACAAGGTGGTTGAGTTGCAGGTACAATTAGAACAAGGAGGCAGCCAGGAGTCAGGTGGTATTCTGAGGAGCATGGAGCACAAGGCCACACAACCTCCTTCTCTAGCCTCAGAACACCTCCCACCTCTTACTCCAGGAATTGCCCCAACTCACCCCTTGACAGCCCTGAACCAGTATGAACAACTACTAATCCCATCAAGGGGCTAGCCCACATTATCTGAAATGCCACTACCAATTAGACTTGATACCTGACATTCAATACTCTGCCAAGTTGGCTCTAACACCTGCCATCAGTATTTTGCTATCTCAAGCCAGCACCTGCTCCAATATTGTCCTGATATCTGTATAATATGTTATGTAAGCCTGATTGCTCTGAAACCCCAGATTTGACCTGCTCAGCCTCTGGACTCCACTCCACATTGGATAATTAACCAGTAAATAGCAATTTGTTATAATAATCTCAATATTGCCTAACTATTGCCTATATACTGCCTTAATTGCCTGTGATTCTCTTGATTCTGTGTCTAGCCTGTTCCAATTTAATTCTACTTTTTTTTCTGCCATTTCTATATTTATTTCTCAAATCTCTTTAAAGTTCTTTGCACATTGTCTTGAAATCTTTCCCAGTCTTCTCTCAGCTTCTCTTTGTCTTGTTAACTCTCTTCATCTTCATTTGACTCCTCTCCAATCTTGCAACACTCTGGAACCTCTATACTCTTCTCATCTAATTTCAGAACTATTGTACTAGTCCCTGGATGTTATCTCATCCCTTTAAGGAATTCTGGACTTTGCCTACAAATACCATAAGTTTGGGAACAGACATTGAGTCTGCCTAGTAAGAATTTGCTTGCAAACATAAGGCACTGGTATAATGCTGATGATGGGTGTCAGAGCTAATCTGTGCTGATTGTTAGATGTCAGATCCAATCAGATAGCAGCAGGCTAGAGTGATCTATTAGGTATTGAGTCTAATCAGGTGTCACTCTGCCAAGAGCAAGTTGCAATCAGACCAGCCTCTGTATTATAAAAAAAATCAAGTCTCCTTTATATGGAATTAGCAGTCTATCAGACTAGCTGTAGTTTGTTGTAGAGAGTTAGTTGGAGCAATCCTAGGTAGGGATGGGGAAGTGGTCTGGAGTTAAGGAGGAGAGTTATGTGGTCATGACAGGAGTAGAAAGTGTGGAGACTAGTCCTCTTACAAGATTAATTGTATACTAGGAGTAACTAAAAATACAAAAGGGGTCTACTTTATTAGTCACCATATTGCAGAAAATATTAGGCCTATGAAACCCAAACTTATATATGTAAACCTCCACTGCAAATAAACAGGCCATGATGATAAAAATTGCTATTGGCCTGATGGAAAAAAAAAGGAATAATTTCCTGCAAGTTTTAGAAATAGAGAACAAGCTTTAGCTACACTTGCAGCCAAAAAAAGCAAAATCAAAAACCACACATGCTACAAATCTGGCAGATGCAACCCTGACAGCTGACTAGCACACAACCACTTATATATTAATGCCATAGTATTGCAGCATAACATAACACGATTTTATTTGTAGACTATATAATACAACTGAAAAAAAGTCAGAAACCATTCAGTTACTATATAGTAAGTAAGTAGAATATCACATCTGAAGTTCAAAGTCAGGAACAATTCAAACTTCAGATAATAACATGCTTTTTATACCTAAAGATAAGACTTTTCAAATAATATAGAAGTTTTCATAACATAACAAATTGAACAAATTGAATAGTGAAGATTAACATACATCATAAAAGAGTCATATCTTTATAGTCATATATTATATTCTTCAACACTCCCACTAGACAGCAACAGAGGAGGTAGAATACGGAGTTTAGTACAGTATTTGACAAAAGTTTTGCATGGCAGTGCCTTGGTTAGTGTGTCTGCTATCATGTTGTGAGTGGAGACATGTTGTAATTTGATATTCTCTCATTTGATCTAATCATATATAAAGTGATATTTTCTGTTGATATACTTGGCATGAGAATGTCCAACAGGATTATTTGAAAGAGCAATGCTTTTAGCACTCTTGGTATGAATAGTAGTAGCTGCAATCTGTCAGAAATTGAAGTTATTTAGCAGATTTTGCAACCAGATTACTTCCCTCATAGCATTTGCAGAAGTGATATATTTAGTCTTGACTGTTGATGTCATGACTCCAAGTTGCTTTTTCAATGACTATGAGATAATCCTACCGTTGATCTTGTAACACCACTTGCTGATGGATTTTTGGTTGTAATGGTTCTGCACCCAGTTCATGTTGCTCCACCCTACCAATGTCAGTTTGCTGTCATGTGCTTCTCCTAAATTTAAACTGTAGGACTTAGTCTTCTTGAGATAATGTAGTATCCACTTGCAGGCTGTCAAGTGCGCTACACCATGATTATTAGCAAATTGGGCCACCAGACTAACTGCAAACTGAATATCTGGGCAGGTTTGCATCATATAGAGGAGTGACCTAACCATTGATAGGTAATTTATCTCATTAGAGTATTTTGATAAGGAATCGATATTCTCTGCAGTTTTCAGGAACTAAAGCAATGATAAATTATAGTTTGTGGCTAGTGGAATCAATGTCTCATAGCATGTTGTCATTCCAAATCAGTTAAGAATAGAGTCAATATAGGCAGATTGGTCAAGCTGCACAACTCACTGACTCCTGTCATGAGTGATCTGAAGTCCCAGCATGTAGTGAATCTTGCCGAGATTGGTAATGTCAAAATAGCCACCTATGACCTTTTTGAATGAAATTATCCTGCTGAGATCACTACTAGCAACAGCTATATCATCTGCATATAGTAGAGACAGTTAAGCCCAGGCTCAGAAGCACATCATGTAATCATTTCTTCTGTTTCTGGCCAGCTTGTTTGAGGCTGTAGACCACCTTGCATAATCTCTAGTACCTAGCATTTCTGAGGTTTTCTGGGGCTCTCATATAAATATCTTCACCCATATTGGCCTCAAAATATGCTCCAACTACATTGATTTGATGTATTTCAAGGTCAAGCTAGGGTTATAAATACCCATGAAGTGGTAAATTTTGCAACCAAGGTGTCATGGTAATCAATTTCTGAGACTTGAGAGAAGCCTTAGGCAATGATTCAGGCCTTGTACTTTATCCAATTTCCCTTATCATCAAGTTTTTCCTTTAAGACCACTTTACTTTCCATGGCTTTCTTTTTTGGAGGTAAATCATTTACTTCCTTGAACACACTTTTTTTTTCAATCAGTTGTTAATATTCCTCATTGATGGCTCACTTCCATTTATTGGCTTCAGAGATTCACAATGCTTCTTGCATAGATGGTCCTGATATGGCTACACTATGTGCACGTCAGTTTCCTCACCACTATCTTTGTGATACCTGGCAGAAATATGTCAAGACCTAGTAGAGGTGTAACGCAGTTATGGAGCCTTTCACGCATGAGACCATAAGTCAGAACCTATCAATTGATTCTGGCTATGGTTGTGCAAAAAAGACTACTTGAGGTTACATAA
>JAGGAT010000907.1:0-14742 GCA_017657195.1 Termitomyces sp. T70a | reverse complement strand
ACTAGAATTTTAGATACTTCCAATCTTTCATGCCAATGTCATCTTTTAAAAAGTATAAAACATTGGGACAGTTTTTTAAGCCACTGTATGTAACCAGATTGTTACATTATGTTGATCTTCTGCTATTGATTGCTGCACAAGCAATGCTAATTACAGTATTGTTATATTACATAAGACAACATTTTATATTCACAACATATCTAGTCTAATCCAATAATTTGGTCTGATTCAGCTACTGAATGAAACATGCAAGATTGTTCTATCTGTAGCCATGGCTACAGATACCTTGCTTGCACAACATTCTCCTGGATAATTTCTTGGTCAGGCAAGGGTGTGATGTGCTTGATCATGTTATTATTGTGCTGGTGTGCATTCAATGCTCTCGAGCAATCTGTCCTTCTTCAATATGCACAATAATGGAGTGGCTTGCACCATGATGCATGGAGTCCACCACCATGTGTTCAGATATTGGTTGGTCTTTTCCCAAAGCTACTCTTGCAGCACTCTGAGACACTGGGGCAAATGGTACTTGTACTATTTGGTTTTATTGACAAGATTGATCTCATGGAGAAAGCTTCTTTTTAGTCTTGTTGACTATGTCAGCAAGTTCCTCCTGCTATTGCTGATGCAATTGCAGGATGTTCTTCTCCTGAAGGCTGTTTACCTTATTCTGATGATGTGCAAGGAGAGTTTCCCCTGTCCCAGACCGGAGCATTAAGTCCATCTTTTGTGCTTATTCCTGATGGCCAGCACTCTGTCCACACTGTTATCAGAAACATGCAGCCATACTGTCAGCCTTCTGACCATTGACATGGTTGCTGTGAGGGACCCCCCTTTGTGCCAGATCAAGGATCTCTCAGAGATCTCTGCAGATGTGGGCTGCTGGTATGCAGGTTGCACCTTGCCAATTCTGGGTGCATTATGTACCTCTGCAGCTGCTAATACTTTGTTCCACTCATGGAGCATCCATGGGTCATATACCCATGTGCTCTCTGGATATGATACTTGCTAGTCCTAGAGGTTCCTCACCTCATTGTCATGGTGCCACTCATCACTCTGCCTAAATGTCCATGCATTCAAGTCCTTGATCTTAATCCATGATAAGATAGCAATGCCCTCCACTTTCCATACTGCTCTCCTGGCATCACTATCAGTCACCAGAGCAGGCTCCAGCTCTTGCTTCACCAGCATGGAGGCATTATGCTCCTCTCCATTTACTGGCTCTGCCCAGTAAGCTCCTGTTCCTGCATCTATGATGCAAGTCAGAGATAATTCTTACACTTTTTAGTAGCTCAGTGGCATTGTAGATGCCCATCAGTGTCTTCTTCAAGAGGGTTGGCAGCTGAAATTCATTTTCCATCCACCAAGACTTGTTCTTGCTTGAAATTGGGGACAACATGATGCTGCTGCATAAATAGCATCCATAGAATCACAAGTTTGCTACATCCATATACTTCTGGCTACTTGATCCAAGAATTTGGATGGAAACGGTTGTGCCAAACTGTACCATAGCTCAACTGCCCACAGTTTCTAGTTGCAATGCCAGGAGTGTCTCCAGTTTCTGGATGGTTCTTGGATGCCACTATTCTTCTCTCCTTTGTGTGTTCCACCATTCTTCCTCTCCTTTGTGTGTTCCACCATTCATTCTCTTAGATGCATGTTTCAGTGCCACCATTCTTTCCTCCTTTCTGTGTTCCATTATTTATCCTCTTGGATGCATGTTTCAGTGCCACCATTATTTCCCTAACATTCAATACTATATACATGCACAAACTGGGGCATTAGCCCCAATGTCATACTGCTGGAGTCCCACAGAGTCCAGGCTTTGTAGACATTTACTTCCACATACAGTGCTAGGCAGTCCTTGGCAGCCCATGCCAATACAGGTTGTTGGAGCTTCCCTCCAACTTTGTGCAGCTTGACTTGCTTCATCTGAACAAAATCATTGCATCAATACTTCTCTTGCATGGGCAAATCTGTCATTGCCACTAGGCACTTGGAGTTGCTGTTGCAACTATAGTAGTTGTTGTTATAGACATTGATAGTGATATACTCATTGCCTTGTACACTATTAGGCTCTCCACCTGCTGCTTCTGATGCCTAGTCCAGGTCCTCTGGCTCATTTTCTGAGTTTGTAGAACTATCCAACATGTCATCTCTACTCTTCCTAGCTACCACAGTGTGAGTGGCTCACAGCTGTGCCCAGCGAGTATACTTCTTTCTCTGTGGCTTCATGCCACTTTTGTTTAGGCAGCTGTTAGCATAGTGCCCTGGCTGTTCACATGTAAAGCATGTTCCAACCAGGCTAGGCTTACTAGCTAGCCTACTTCTATTAGGGCCTGGTTATGTAAATCATTCCACCTCCTCTTTCCTATCAAAGGCTGGCCATTTGCCATTCTTACCTGCTCATGCTATACCACTAACCAATTGTTATGGTTAATGTCCACCTTGGACTGCTTAGCCAGGAACATGTCAATCGGTAATTGCCTGAGAGTACTTTCCCCTTGGTACTGTAGTACTTGGTTAGAGTATTACTAATAGTTCTGGGGCTTTCTTGAAGACTTAGAAAATCTACTTCTAATTCCACACTGATGTCTTGAAAAATGCTTGTGTATTGAGGTGATTTACTTCCAAAATATTACTATTCTGAATGTAGAGGTGTTTCAACAAACTCCAGCCTAAGTGATCACTCCCTGGAAACCACTGAGCCTTTGCCTATCAATTGCCTTCTAATGTGAGGTTTTCAACAAACTCTAGCCTAAGTGATTCACTCTCTGGAAACTACTGAGCCTTTGCCTATTAATTGCCTGTCTATTTGCTACTCTACTTGGGCTATTTATATCTCTTTCTACAGTGCACAGACTACTTTCTCCACCTGACTTTTGGTTTCAGACTTCCCATTATTTCCAACATAACTGTTATCCCATTTTCCACTTTTGAATACTTGTTTTGGTGCCACAGGCTAGTTTCTTGTGCTGTCATTCCTCTTTTCTATTCATAGCTTCTCCTTCCTCATTTATCTCTTCCTCCTTTGTATTCTTCTATTCATAAGTTTCTGTTTCCCCTTTTGGCTCTTCCCTCCATTTATCTTCTTCCATTTATCTTCTCTTTGTATTCTTCTATTCATCCTCCCTTTATCTCCTTTCAGCCAACATTCCAATCTGGTTATTCTTAGATCAAATCTCCTTTTGATCTAGATCCTGCCAGATTGATGCCATACTAGATGGTGTATGCCACAAACTCCCCAATCTTGTTCACTTTAAGAAACAATCTGTCCTCTCTAATTAGATAGCGGCACATCTTCAATGGGATCCATCTAGGAATGCTTCCAGCATTGTGTACCCATCAGGGTACACTGCCATGTTCTGTGCATGATCATTTAGGGTGTTATAGAACCCTTGGACACCAAGTTTCTCAGTGTATTTGGTGGCATGGAATTCCTGCCTCACATCTTGCATTGTCAATAGATTGACAAACCAGACATACAGTCCAGTCAACACCCCCTTGAAGATGCAGTTAGTTTGAATCCTGTTCACATGCAAAATGGATTGCTGAAATCAGCTCTTGGCCTCTTCAGCCAAAGATTCCTGCAGAACAAAAATCTATTCCCTCTTCATATAGTCTCTTCCATATAAGCACATTGCAAAATAATAGCATACATCCATCACCCAGTCCTTGAAGTTGCTGAACTTTGAGGCTCCAGAGTATATTTGGATATGACAGCTGTCCAACTTGCATAGTTTTATGCTGTCAGGCAGGTGAAAAGTAACATTTAGGGTATCATTGACCACTTGGTGCAAGTGGTCATGCATAGCTATCCATACCACTTCACACTGTCCTGGCACTCTCATCAATAGGTCTGCCACTAGTGGTACAGTCTGACTGTGGGTTCTTGCCTGGCTGCCTGGGCAGCTGCCTGCTGCCCTGGGGCTCAAAAGCCTGACCAGGCAACATCTGCCCATTCTTTGTTACTGGCTTCTGGCTACTAGTGCAATCTTTGACTTCTCATTGATCATGATCAAATTGTCCCTTGTGATCTCAATGCTCAGAACTGCCTAGTGGCCTGGCAGCATAGTACCACCACATCTCATCAATGGGCCTTGTGCCCTTGAAGGCAATTTCTTGATTGTCAATAAGGAATTGTTCCTTAGCTTCCAAATTGCTGTTATACATCCATTAATAGGATACACAATCACTAAACATGTCTGCCATTGGCATCCAAGGCATTGGAGTTGCCTTGCTCTCTTGCTTACAGATTATATCCACCTGCTTACTTACTCCTGCCCAACTGCTAGTTGTCCAACACTGCTGCATATGGCTACTTGCCTTATCCAGGCCCTGGATTGGCAGATGGGGAGGGTCTTTCCTCCATCTATGTGTTTTTGGGGTAAAAAACTGAATTACCTTGTCCATTGAAGGTTTTGCCTGAGCATAAGCCAGGGCCTCTGCCAGCTGTTCACCAATGTTTCTATTATGGTGGGCAGAGCACTTAGCCAAGGTGTAACAGTTGGTTACAGGTGAGCCTCAGTCCCCAGTCCCAAGTGCATATGACCCAATTCTATAGGGAAAAGATGACTACACACACACTGCTGGCACCAGGATCTGTTTCCATCAGAAAAAGTGACAAAGAAGTGTGTCATGCCATTTCCAATATACATATTTCCAAGGGAAAAAAGTTTGAGACAATGGAAAATGCCTTTTTCTAAGGCAAAAAGTTGCCAAAGAAATGGCATGACACACTTCTTTGTCACTTTTTCTGATGGAAACAGGTCCTGGTGCCAGCAGTGACAGTGGTTAGGACAAAGACTAAAGAAAAGGTGGCTGTGCTACTGAGTCCAAAATAGGCTATAGGGCCCAATCCGTTACACAAGGCTTGGCTCTATAGGGTCAATACTCCAGATTTATGGGTATTCTTATGCTGCAGATACATCTGCAGCTCTATCAGTAATACTCATACTACCAAATTGGTTTGTTGGCTACTGAATACTTGAGGAACTACATGTCCTTGTCTATCCAATGCTGATGCACCCAAAATTTTGCTAAATGCTTTCTTAGTAAGCTGCACTTAGCCTTGTTTTGCATTGGGCTTGCGAAGTGTTGAGGAAGTCCCAGGCAGGTCCCAGTTACTCGATCCTAGAGTGTGATGTAAAGTGGCAAGGATGTTGCCGTCAATTGACAGCAGGCGGTAAGAGTTCAAAAAGGGCGGTAGACACGTAATAAGCTTACAAAGCTTCAAATCTTTACTGTCAGCGCTAAGAGGTGGCAAGCATTGGTGCCAACAATGAAGGTGTATTCATATAGTACCATTCAAGACGTGGAATGAAGGCCGCACTGAGAACCTTTGTCACAGATGGAGAAAGGCAGAGTTGCTAATTGCTTAGCGCCTTGAGCGAGCTCTTAGAGATCTGGACTTGGGCGTAAAGGTGCTGGGTGCAATTCGATAATTCTCTACTGACAAATGGTAAGGTATTTATAGTAAGTGACAGCGGCAACTTAGTAAAGGGTCGGCAACAACTCTAATAGTTGCCGCTAATGAAATGTAAGTGAAAGGTCCAATAATAAGACTATAAAGAAGGTAAATGATATCCAGGAAGCGTCATGTGGGCGGTTAGCTTGGGCATGCTGCCACATAATGTGCAGTGCGTCAATCAAAGTCTTGACAAGGGTGGGCGCTAAAATTGTAATGTGGCGTGTGGTGGCAGTGATTGAAAGTGCCAGCTGTTGATCATCTGTCATCATTGAGTTAAATATGGACATATTTTGACTTGAAGAGGAAGGCCAAGCTGGCGGTGATCTGCTGGTGGTGGCGGGGAGTGCCAGCGGAGTGTGGAGCCTGTATGCAGGGGTGATGGCATGGTTTTCATTAATCATCCTGGTGGGGGCAGCACATGCAGGTAGGGGGCATGATGCATCATGTGACCAGGATGCATCGAGTTTGGAGGTAGTGGGATGCTCCTCATGAAGAGGAGAGCCTGCAAACTGGTGCTGTCTGTGACTTCCTATGGAGCAGGTGGCAAGGTGGACTATTGTGTGAGTAGTTTTACCATTGCCTGTAGATCTTGTAGTTGGCTGCAAAGATGCGTCGGTGCTGCATGGGGGACTTGCTCATAGGTGGCTGCTGGGGTCTTGCTGCCTTGGGTCAGTGCTGGTGCATTAAAGGCTTAAAATGCGTTGGGCCAAACCAGGGGGTCATCAATGCTATGATATACAAAGCCACATATTGCTCTAGCTGAGTCTAGGTAGTGAGCTTAGTCACCTTGGGGTGCTACTCCCAGAATACTCTTAGCCTAATTGTGTATGTGGTTTTCCATCAACCAACCACTAACTAGTCATATGCATCACCTTGTGGCTACATTAGCAAAGAGAATCTCTCCCTCCTCTGCCTCAATATCCTCTTCTTCTTCAGGTATCTCCTGAATATGCTCTCTTAAAGAAGCTCTTTCCACCTGTCCTGGCATTGGTTCTCTCTGCAACTCCACATGCTGGATCAGTTCCTGAGCCCCCATTTGAGGATCCATTTCAGACCCATCGGGCTGCTTGGCCACTCCACTTTGAGGTCCTTTTGAGGTTAATCAACTGGATCAGCAGAGTCCCACTGGCACCTCTACACTAGAGGTTGTCAAACCCCCAGGCATGACTTGTACTTGCATCTGTGAGGCCTCCTCACTCATGGGCTTCTCCACACCTGCTCTATTAGCAGCTGATTGGGCTATGTCTATCATTCAACCCTGAGCTGGGAGTTCCTTCCCACTCTTTGAGGCCTCCTGGCTCTGTGCTAGACCCTCTCCTGGTGCATGGGCTACTTGCCCATCTGATGAGATGGCAGTTGGCATAGGGTTACTCATTGTTCATGCCCTATGTCAAATTTCCATATTGTGGTTATGTGTAACACTTTGAGAAGCAAATAAGGTTCTGTCAGATATTCTAACAGCATGGCATTTACAGACTAGGCAATAGATCCTAGCTGGAAGATTCAAAAAAAATGTAATGGTTGTTACAGTAGAAGTAGCTTAGAGTTCACACTCAACAGAATCAAACCAGTCTGGTCTATTAACTAGGTGTAATACAGAAATAAGCTGCTTATCAAGTAGCAATTGACTACTAAATATAGTGTACATAATTAAGTAATAAAGCAATTATGACATGGCCAGTCCACTAACTAACTAAGCTATAAGTACAATTAACATAGTAGCCCCATTACACTTAACTAGTAGATAGCAACTCATTACAATAGTCTTGATATTGCCTAACTGTTGCCTTGTACTGCCTTGATTTGCCTGTAACCTTGACATTTTGACCATTGTCTATTGTGTTTCACCCCATCTATTTCTTTGTGTTATTCCTATCTTGCCTCTTTGATTTTTTAAGCAGTTTTCTCTGATCTCCCTTTAAGTTGTTTCCTGGTCTTCTCTTAGTCTCTCTCTGTTTTGTTAACTCCATTCATCTTTGTTCAACTTCTCTCTAGACTCTGACACCAGTGCCCATGTGCATTCTCCTCACTCCTGAAACTATTTCATTAAACCTCAGAGAGTGTATGTAGTATCTATTCTGTCACAGTATTTTGATGATTTCTGAGCTATGTATATAACAGCAGTTACCTGCATGTTTTGTTATTTCTATGTTATTTCAAACATAAAACTAGTTTTTGAAGATCTAGACCTTGAGATTTCAAGTTGCTCTAATGCATATTGAGCTTTTCATCTCCACACAACTTCATCTCTGCTTTGCAGTATTTATTGGCTTGATGGTATTTCATAGAACTCAAAGGAACAGCCTGTCATCACTTTCTCAAGTTTTGAGTACAAATATGTCATGTTGACACATGCAGCCAAGAACATCAACTAGATTTATAAACTATTCAAAGGTCTTTTACTTTTTTTTATTCTTTTTTCTTACCTACTTATATTTACTGTAAAATCAAGGCACTATTGATCTTTTGCAGAATACTATATTCTATGCATGCACAAGATATATCAACATTCATTTCTATTTTATTCATCAAACTATATTATCCAGACATATTGAAACATTGTCAAAAAGTATATAATCTTACAGTCACACAAGAGAACCAGATCAGTATATGATTCTAATACTATGTAGTATAACAGTAAAATTGGCTGCCTTGTATCAGGCAGTTATAGCAGATAAGCATGATTATTAAAAATAGGTAGAGCTAACAGCTCTACAGTACAAAGTCCAATATATGCCTCCCTTCTAGACTGCTAAGCAGTTGGCAGGCAAAGATAAAAGCCAATATGTTATATATATGCTTTCTATAAAATTAAAATAATTCCTAAAGTGGTGGCATAACTGCACTGCCATGGCTCAAAGTCCTTTCTCATCTGTCAAAAGATATGAAGCTAATGTTAACTAACAGTATAACTTAAAAAGAATGAGCTGCCTATGATTACACAGATGGAAGATGTGCAAACTTGCTAGCTAGTCTGATCCTCATCTTAGTGTAACCAATAATATTGAGATTCTGGCCATGGGTAAGGTGGAGGCAACAGAAGCCAGGACTGTGGTTGATTGCACTACAAGAGATGGTGTATAAAGTCTATGATGAGACTGTCAGGAGACTTTCCTCTCCATTTCTTTTTCTCAAGTTCAGTCACTATTACTACCTTTATTTACTTACTTCATAATGCCAGCCTGCCAATGGCTGCTTATGTCAGCCTTGGTTCCAATGGCTGCTTATGTCAGCATCCAACAGGTTGACCCCAGCACAGCCATACTCATCATGGTCAGGTGACTGACTGTGCTATTATTTCTGGGTTCTTAGCTCAGAAAATCCTTAAACTTGTTCTCTTTGGATTTCTCTCTACCAAGTGAGTAGCTACATTCTGTTATATTGTAATGGGTTCTAATATACTTTGGATTTTCCTCTGCCAGTTGTGTGATTAGCTGCAACTCCTAGAGGTTGCACTTACAGAGACTGGTATTGTCAGAGATTATGACAGTTGGAATTCATCCTAATTGGATAGTACATGCCCTGCTCTAGGTAGATATGTCTTTGAGCATGTTCGTGTGCTGCTTGCATATGAAGCCAGATCATGTCATTGTCCATCAAGATCCTCCAGTCATCCCACCATTAGATAGTGGGTAGTTCACTGTATAAATCAAGGCAATGATGTTGTTCATTGTCAACCTCATGGTAGTGGTCAATTGAGGTGTTTGAAATAGATAATGCCAAAAGTATAGGCATGATCTATCTGTAAGGGTGACTTCTGGAGTTTATGGCTAAGTCACACAGCAGGCAGAGGAAGATCCAAAGTGTATATACAGTACTATATAAGGTTGTACAGATATAGCTACATATCTAGCAGAGGAAAATCCAAAGAGAACAACTCTGGAAATTCCCTATGCTGAATGTGGCACTTCCAAGGCCCTGGATATGTGGAAGCTACTGTACAGAATACCAGAAAGCCTCAACTCTAGTTGTACCAGCAGATAGAGCTTAAGAAAATGCATAAAGAAACATTATAGTGAGTGGCCAGAGAAGAAGTAGAGGGTGAGAATGAGAGATGAAAGAAGGGTTTCAATGTGGCTGTGCTAGAAAACTGACAGTAAATGAATTATGGATGGAGAACCAGTGCAACTAGAGTCCTAAAGATGGTACTGGCTGGTAGGGCTTGAGAAAATGCATGAAGGAAGATTATAGCAAGGGTGGCTGGAGAAGGATTAGAGGGTGAAAAGGAGGGATGAAGAATGGGTCCCCTGACACTATCCATTCTGGAGAAATATTGTCTGCCAATATTGTATGCAGAATATCTGCATCCATGATGTTCATAGTGACAGCAGCATCAAATTGTAGTGGATAGAGCTGGACATTTGTCCAGCTCATTGGCTGAAATAGTGCAACAGGATTCACCACATTGTAGTCAGTAATAGCCTCTTGATACAAAGCCTTGCAAACTATGTTCAAGCTTGACTAGAGAAAGACAAACTCCATGTAAGCGCATGCTCCAGCAATGTATACTAGTAGATCTGGTATGCATGATCCACTGCAATTCCCAACACCAAGTTCTGCATTCCTAGTCAACTAAAGTACAGAATATTTTGTGCTAGTCTGTCTAATTTGAAGATGTAGTGCATATCTTTAGAGTCAAATCCTGTAAGTGTAAAAAATGGCTTCTTTGCTTAGTCCTTCCAGTGCAAATAGCCCTCTGGCATCAGCATAACAGCTAGATTCATGTAGTAGAAAGAGAGATCCAGGGGTGGAGCAAAGTGCTTGTCTCCTAGTATACACATTAGAGCTATTATCCTGTCCTGCAGGGGGGTGTAATAACTGAGGCTGATGTGGATAATAGGCTTTGGTGTATATTGCTACTGACTTTAACTTGTTTGGAAAAACCTGTAGAGCTTTTGCAACTGTTGGGAGTTTATAGTAAATTGCTGTACTACTTGTCCAACCTTAATCAAGATATGATAATACCTCTCCTCTTACTCATCTTCATATGTCTTTGTGGCAATTGCCTCCTAACTCATGAAACAGTGTTTGTCAACTGTGAATAATAAAAATAATAGTTTAGTACACTACCAAAAAACTAGTTAGAGTGCTTGATAACCATACCATTAATAAAGACTCCCAGGCAATTAAAAATATGGCCTGTTGCCTGCTTCAACTGAACTTTGTTTACCTTAGCCTGTTATGCCACCTTATAATTGGTCTAGGCAGCCAGCTTGCAATTCTTCTATAAATACACTATGCATTTAGTGGAGATTTGTTTTTTGAGAGAGTATCTGCTGGATGTTCCCTGTAGTTGCTCTCATTGCTCACATCCTCCAGACTGAGTGATACCAACATAGACAGCTGATGTTTTACCTCATCATCATTCCTGGTGTTCTTCTTGAGAAACACTAACATATAAGCCTTTAGTAGTGCATCAAAGTGCACTACTGGCAAAAACATCATTAGGGAGTGATTTGCTTTCTTTAGCACATTCACTGCAGAAATTACTGAAGTCAACTCTATCTCATCTGCTTGTGGGGTGGGCCCTAAACTTGGGGCTAGCACATGTGCTGACAAAGATGTCATTATAAGCTAGCATCAACCACCATAAGATTGTCATAAAGCTTGAATGGTGTGGGAGTGACCTCTCCTGCTTTCTTCTGCTGCAGGGATGCTTTATAAGCCTCTGCTCCTGCTCCTGCCTGCAGTGCACTTTCTTGGGTTTCTAGCAGTACCTTGTGCTTGTGCTTGTAGCACTGGTTCTTGCCTGTGTTCTATAAATTTGTGAGGCACTCCTCCTCATTCTCTCCTCTTTCAGAGGTGGCATCTAGTCCTGTTGTTATCAAGGTTGCACTACCTTGCTCCTTACTTGATGTTGACATAACAAATTATTGTTGACTTTTGTAGGGGCTACCTGTGGTGCAGTTACTGTGTTTTCATTTAATAGAACTGTATTTGCACTCTGGGCCTGTGTCTGCTGCATTTGCATCAGCTGTCAGGGAACTACCATTTCATGTCTATTTTTTGTCTATTTCTTCACTTTTTTTTCACCCATTTCATATGTATTTCTTCACTTTTCAGCCTTGCTCTCAACCCTCTAGACTTTTGCCTACTTAGTTGGGGAATAGCACAGGCCATACTCCTTTGATTTACTTAGTCCAATGCCAGACTCCCTCAAATGTCAAATTGGTCTGAGTTTCAAAAGAAGGAGTTTTTCAGCCATCAAGCTATATTTACTCCCTCTTTTTAGACTCAGCTGCACATGTAACCCAGACATGTGACCTCAGCAGGTGACATAAATATATGACCAAGACATGTGACCCAAACAGGTGATCTGGACATGTGACACTACATGTGACTTATATATCATGTGACTTATCTTTTATTTTTTTTTGAGCATCTGGCAGGGTAAATCCTTAGACTTGTTCTCTTTGGATTTCCCTCTGCCAGATATGCAGCTATTATTAATTACTTGTACATATACTAATACACTCTTTGAATTTTCCTCTGCCAGCTGTGTAACTTAGCCATAGCCTCCAGAGGTCACCCTTACACTGTCCCAATGAGTAAATATTTTAAAATGGCCATTACTGCATCAGTTTTGATTTAAATTACATAAACTACAATGAAATATGTAGCCATGATGCCATAGTATTTCACATGATTTAACCAGAATTTTAGATACTTCCAATCTCTCATGCCAATGTCATCTTTCAAAAAGTATAAAACATTGGGACAGTTTTTTGAGCCACTGTATTAAGCCATATTACCAGGGAGTCAAAGTACTTTGTATCAGACTCACTGTCAGTAACAAGTATCCAGCAAAGATCACAGTTTGGAAGAAATCATAGGATGAATAGTAATTGTAAGGCAGGAAACTGAATATGATATTCAACTCTTAGACCTTCAAGTCAATTCAACTTATCTTGTCAACCAAAGGTTCAAACATACCTGAAGTAAGAGAAATGCAAGGCCCATTGATGTGCCCAACATTTAGCTAATTGCTATCTTAGTAAGCTGCTGTGTCACATGATCAGGTGATGATGCCCAAAAGTGGATCAGTACTGTCACAATTACAGATACTTGACCTGAATTTGTATTGCACACGCTAAATTATAAGGAGTCCAGGCAGTGCCCTAAAAAACATGCCAATAGATACTGAGGCTGCGGTAACAGAAGGGTGGTAATGGAGAAGTGTGCTAACACAAATGCGCTCAGAGGGTGGTTAGAAAGAGATGTGCTAATGCAGATGTGTAGTGACAAGAAGGAATGATTTAGTATTTTTGTATTTAATATGTAAACTGTTGCTTAGCAGTTTTCAAATGTGTATGCCTTGTTGTAGGTGCAAAGGCATGTATAGTACTAAAAGTGCCAACAATGGCAACATAACATGGTAATCAAGAGAGTTGGCAAGGGTAGCGGCAAGAGAGTAACACTTAAATAGTAATTGCAGCAAGAACACAGCAAAAGAAACATTGGAACTTATAGTTTAGGATGCGCCAAAAGAAATCTAAAGTGTAGAATGATCAAAGGGGTCTTATTGTAAGTATTTATACAAGAAAAGACTGCTCAGATACTCATTTCAAGGGACATTATGTTGAATGGAGTGTGCTTCTCTAGTCTTTTAGCCTTAAGTGCATCTCTGCCTATTGCTTGAAGTGTTCAACAACCTGCCTGGCTGCAACCTTATCTTTGATCTTAACACACATAATCAACACCACACAACACAATGAAAGGCTGTTATAAATCTCTTCAACATTGACAAGCCTCTTACCTCCCAATGATGAAGACCCAAAATCAGTGCAAGATGGACATCCAATGTTGGAATGTGAATCCTCATTGAAGCCACAAGCATGTACACTTTGCTAATCATAACCACTGCTGCTATTTTGTGAGCCTAGCCAATACAATCCCAATGTGTGAACTGAGTACCAATTATTATGACACTATTCAGTGTTATCAAAACCATGAATCTTCTCTTGTGTAAACTACTGCTGCTACTTGTAAGGGTGATCTTTGGAGTTGCAGCTAATCACACAACTAGCAGAGAAAAATCCAAAGTGTTTAGTACTAAACAATAATCTACCATGTAACTACACACCTGGCAGAGAAAAATCCAAAGAAAACAAGTCTCAGGATTCTCTATGTCCAGTGTATGCTTCAGAGGCTTCATAATTGTGGGAAACAGCTGAAATTGTATAACATAGTTACAGAAAAGTTCTAGCCTTTAAATCACACTTGTATAGTACCACTGAGCCTACTCTGATCCTCAGCTCAATTATATAAATGACCAAATATATAGTTGCTGACAAAGCAAGTAAAAATAAAAGTTCCTTAACACTACCCTGACCATATCTAGAAGACCTACTTCAGCAGTCATTGTGGGAAGTCAATATTGGGGACACCGCAAACCATGGTGAGCAGAAGGTGGACCTTATCCTTAATATGCAAGCTGATAAGGCTCTGTTTCTAGCTAGTCAAGCTTTTGTGGAACAAGATATCAATTTTGCAGGCACTGTATGTGCTAATGCAGCACACATATATAAAGTTAGTGCTCACAATACACACCCACAATTATACTGTGAGCTCTGAGGCAATGGCAGGAGACAATGCCACCCAGTAGCATCAGATAAACTTGCTCAAAAGCAACAGTACTTGCATCATAAATATAAACAAGTTGATTACCTAAACTACAAGGAAATTGGCACTTTACATAAGTACAGGAGGACAGTTAATGATTTTTGCAGACAGACAAACATAGACATATACAAGCAAAAGAAGACATAAACAACAACCTAATCAAATAAAAGCAAATACTTCCTGATTTCTGCGGACAAAAAATCCGTAGCAAGGCCTCGATCTATACTAGATCTCGGAACATTTGCGGTGGCTGTGTGCTTATGTCATGTATCCAGGAATTTTGGTGGGATTCCACTGAGTAATCCTCTCCACAGAAGTTAAGGGCAGGGCAATTGTGTTGCTCGATAGAACTATTGCTCACGGGTGCCATTTAAGCCTCACACGAGGATTGGGAGGGATAGACGTCACTGTGACCAACAAACAGTTTTGCCAAGATGCCGCTCCAGCATCATGCCGAGTTCAGCCACCTGCTGCTATACGTGAGTGGTTTACATTAGCTCTCGCTCATTAACGGTCCTGGTTTTCCTGTTTTCTATGGCCGTCTTTCTTGTCGCGCTGGTGAAACTAGTATTGTTCGTCAACCAAACTAAGCATAAATTTCTTTTCCTTCGTTCTCAGGCCTAATCACGATGGAACCATCTTTATGCAAA
>JAGGAT010000906.1:0-14747 GCA_017657195.1 Termitomyces sp. T70a | reverse complement strand
TAATAAGACTATAAGGAAGGTAAATGATACTCAGGGAGCGTCATGCAGGCGGTTAGCTTGGGCGTGCCGCCACATAATGTGCAGGGCGTCAATCAGAGTCTTGACAAGGGTGGGCGCTAAATTGTAATGTGGCGTGTGGCGGTGGTGACTGAAAGTGTCAGCTGTTGTTCATCTGTCATCATTGAGTCAAATATGGACATATTCCGACTCGAAGAGGAAGGCCGAGCCGGCAGTGAGTTGCCGGTGGCGGCAGAGAATGCCGGCGGAGTGTGGAGCCTGTATGCAGGAGTGATGGCGTGGTTTTCATTAATCATCCAGTGGGAGCAGCATGTGCGGGTAGGGGTCGTGATGCATCACGTGACTGGGACGCATCGAGTTTGGAGGTAGTGGGATACTCCTTGTGTGGAGGAGAGCCTGCGAGCTGGTGATGTCCGTGACTTCCCAGGGAGCAGGCGGCAAGGCTAACTGTCACGTGAGTAGTTTTACCGTTGCCTGTAGGTGTTGTAGCTGGCTGCGAGGATGCGTCGGTGCTGCAACGGGGACTTGCTCATAGGGGGCTGCTGGAGTCTTGCTGCCTTGGGTCAGTATTAGTGCGTTAAAGGCTTAAAATGCATGGGGCTAAACCGGGGGCTCATCAACAAAGAACTGCCAAAACCAATTGAGGGGTGTGCAGCACCAAAAGGAGCACTATTCAGAGTAGTAGGGCAAGGAATGGTCAAGAAAATTTGCTGTACCCCTCTCAGATTGTCAGAACTCATCTTCAAAAATGCACTCCATGCACCTGATCTGTCATCAAACTTAATCTTGATAAACTGTTTTGACAAGGCAGGGTTCTGAATTACATTTGGGGGTGGCCAGGTCCGCTTCCAGAACCCAAATGAAAGAGAGGTCTTGAGAGGAACAGGCACCAGTGGTATGTACCTACTCAGCATACCAGGGGTTATGGATGGCCCCATGGTGATGGCTGCAAGGTCACTAACCCGACCTACTATCCTGGATGTCCGGCACTGGAGATTTGGGCATGCCAGCATCAAGATGATTAGAGAAGTCCTGTCAAAAAACTTAGTCGATGGATTAGACATCAAGGGTGACCTTACAGTAAATGGACTCTGCAAAGACTGCGTATATGGCAAGCACTCAGCCAGACCATACAATGCTATGGTGGAACCTGAGAGGCACCCAAATGATCAAGTGCATATTGACTTGTGGGGTCCGTCGAGCACTCAGTCATTCAGAGGGGCCATCTACATGATGGTTGCAGTGGACAGGGGCACGTCATTCATATCAGTGTACTTCTTGACAAAGAAAGATGCCAATACCATGCTAACAGCCTTCCAATCAGACCACATGGAATCAGAACGTCAAACTGAAAGGAAGCTACGCAAAGTCAGGGTAGACATGGGATGGAAATGGGTAAATGAATCCTGGACCACATACCTTGGTAGCCATGGAATAATCCTCCATGTCACAACACCTTACGCTCATGCCCAGAATGGTTTAGTTGAAAGGGCAAATTAAACCATACTAGAAAGCATTCAGTGCATGTTAGCTGAGAGTGGACTGCCTAAGAAATTGTGGGCAGAAGCGGCAGCTGTGCAGGTATACACAAGGAATCTACTCCCATCAACTTGCCATCCTGGCATTATCCCGAAAGAAGTTTGGGGGGGCAAAAGACAGAGCATTGACCATCTCAGGCCTTGGGGGTGCCTTGCATGGGCAAAGGTACCAGAGGAGCTAATCACATCAAAATTAGATCCATGCTCAGTAAAGACTCGCCTGGTTGGATATGCAAATAGTAGCTACTGGCTGTTTGATCAGGCAGCACAATTGATTGTGACCTTGAGAGACATAATTTTCAAAGAGGAAACTGGTCACCATGCACTCACATGCATAGAACCTCACAACAACAAACCACCCACAAGACTGGCACCAGATACACTGACACCCATGCAAGGCATTATCACCCTGCGCCAACCCATTGCCCTGAGGATTTGCACTGAGCACTTACTCCTACACTCACAGACAAGTGACCCTGACAATGTCCCTGGTGACAGACGGAGTCAAACCCAAAATACCCCCATACAAGGGCCCCAGACACTTACAGCACCAGTATGACAATTGGCACATATAGCAAAACTGACTCTGGCATTGGTGGCCACAAGGGAGACATTACAATGTGAACAGGTGGTGTGTGAGGAACGGGAGGCCTGGGCTGATGACGGTGAGACACCAACAGCCCTGATGGCAGAAAATCTGTATGTGTACCTGTCAAACCTCATGCTCTCCAAAGAAGGGAGCAACACCAGAGTCCCAAAAACCTATGCAGAGGCAATGAAGCAGTCAGACTTGTGGAAGCCTGCCATGGAGGAAGAGCTGAAGGTGATGGAGGATTGTGGAGTGTTCAAATTAGTGGACAAATCAAGTGTTCTGGCAGACAAGAACATTGTTGGATGCAGATGAGTATATGCAAATAAATTCAATGCAGAAGGGGAGGTGGTCAGAAGAAAGGCTTGGCTAGTTGTGAAAGGGTACTCACAGATAGCTGGAAAGGATTTTGATGAGACATATGCAGCAGTGGTGCACCTCAAATCTCTGCAGATGTCAGCAGCAGTAGCTGCACAAGAAGGTTTGGAGATATGGCAGGTAGATTTTGTCTTGGCCTATCTCAACAGCATCCCTGAGCACGAGGTGTACATGAAGCTCCCACCTGGCTTTCTAGGGGGGAGGAAAAACTAGCGTGACTCAGGAAAACTATCTATGGACTTATGCAAGGTGGATTTAATTGGTACTGGACTTTGGATGGAGCCTATAGGGATCTCAGCTACAGGAGATCATGAGCAGACCCATGTGTACAAGCACAACAAGTCAGTATAGAGGCCACAATTACAAATACATTCAACAATGATACATTTGGTATATCCTCGACAAAGAGTGGTGCAGAGTTGGCAAAGAAAGAACTCGCACAAGTCTACAAAGTAAAAGACTTAGGTGAACTATCTTTCATTTTAAGAATGGCCATACATTGCGACCCACAAACTGGATCCATCACACTATCCCAGAAAGCCTACCTAGTCTGCATACTTGAACGTTTCCAAATGGAAAACTGCAACCCACGCTACAAACCATTACCCTCAGAAATCATACTCACAACCGACATGTCACCCAAAGATGAGGCAGAAAAGATGTTCATGGCAGACAAACTATACTGCCAGCTTCTAGGAGCCTTGATGTGGGCTCAGGCAGCAACAAGGCCAGACTTATCCTTTGCTGTAACCATGCTAGCTTGCTTCCAGTCAAATCCTGGTCTGTCCCACTGGAAAGCACTACTACACATCCTAGCATATGTAAAAGGTACCTTGGATTACAAAATCATATACTCCAGAGATCCAAAAGGGCCTATCAAGCCACAAGGTTAGGTCGACGCTGATTACAGAGGAGACCTCAATACAAGGAGATCGACATTGGGATATATTTTCATAATGGCCAGAGAACTGGTATCTTGGAGCTCCAAGAGACAACAGACCATAGCACTATTGACTATTGAAGCTGAATACATTGCTATGACATGAGGGGTGCAACAGGCCCTCTGGATGCATAACTTCCTTTTGGAAATCGACCTCAAACAGCCTCTCCCCACAAACCTTCACGTCAACAACAGATTGTCAATGGCTCTGCCCAATCTACCAAAGGGCATGCTTGGGCAAAACATATTGATATCAGACATCACTATATATGCAAACGAGTGTCTGAGGGAGATATCGAAGTGATCCATATCCCATCCACCAAAAACCTTGCAGATATTTGTACCAAGTCTCTCCCACGTGCAGCCCACAACTACCTGGTAGAGGCAATAGGACTCAAAAACCTTGACAAGCATACAAGTCAGGAGGAGTGTTGAGAAATGACTTGCACATAGTCAAAGATATGTTTTCATTTTTATTTATACTATTCTACTTATGTTACGATCATATGTCAAGCGTGCCACCACAGAGTGGGGTGCAATTGGTATTTGTAAATCTTTGTTCTGAACCTTATTTCTTTTCACCTAGATATTTTTGGACATACAGAAGCCACCTTCAGTCAACCATATTACATTGGAGTGACTGAGAGTGAGCCGTCTCTCTTACATAGTCCATCTAGTTACTCATATATACCCTGTAGAACTTACTCTGTAATTCTACAGGTGATATATAGTCAACCATATTACATCGGAGTGACTGAGGAATTTACTCTGTAATTCTACAACTATTGTATTGCACAAAACTTCAAGGAAATATATCTTGTCCACGCTTGTACAATGCAAATTGCAGTTGAGTATCCCTTATTTTGAATCCATGGCAACAATGGCAAGTGGAGCCATTCACAATGACTGTCTCCCTGGAATGGTACAAATCCTGCTGGTGGTTGTCTTGCTTCTAGGCATAGTGTGGTGGACAAAGTCCAACCCCACCATTCCACCCCACTATCCTTGCCCTCATCTTCAACCTCTCAACACAACTATACCATGACAGAACAGATGACAATGACAACTCCAGAAAGGAATGCCCAAGGACAAGGAAGGAGAGTCCAAAGAAAAAAGATGGGAGAAAAGATTAGCCTGGATTGTCACACACCGGGGACACAATAACCAATGCCCAGACCCAGCTAAACAACAGGCCAAGCACCTGGGCACAAAAACACGATGAAACAACAAAACAAAAGCACACCGGCACCGTTGTGGTCCATGCACAAGGGAAGGAGTATAAAAGGGAGCAGAAATTGGAGATTCGGGCAAGCAATTACCTTGCCACGGCTCGGAGTCCCCAGGGAGCAGACGTCTTAGGCCACAGCAGTAGTTATTGTCTTCGGGTTTTAGTCCTAATACAACTACTTGAGCCCATTTTAAAGTGTGATTTCTATTGCATTTAAAATAAATCAATAATAAAACTATTACAATCACTATTATAAGTGTGCGCGCGTGTAAACTAAGCCCCACGAATTCGAGTGAAAATAAAAGTTTGAATTTCCCAAAGTCTAGCTTGATTACAGTCAGGCTACTTTAAAACTTTACATTTCGCATCAATACTCACGCGTATCTGTATTGTTTAGGTCTACCAAGTTCGGATTCCAACAAGCTGGGCCTACTACTCATTAAAACCCCGCTTGAGGTCACATCCCGTGACTCTTGCCATCTTATTGTGTCCACGAGACCCGTCCCCTCCCACGTCTTAACTACAATATTTAATGGGATTGATCTTACTCAGTTTGCTATTTGTGAGTTTGAGGTCAAGTTCCGCTCTCTTCTTAATGGCTGTGTTCCATTTGTTTGCAATTTAAATCATGTTGTGGGGGGAGTCATTGTTCCTATTCACTCTCTCGCACCTCGGAGCCCATATGAAGTGGGCGGCTTCGGTCACAACCAATCTGTATAGGCGTGTTAAGCTGTGTGATGGACGGTAATGAGTGGTCCTTGTAAAGTAGCTACTCCTGATGTACCGTGCAATGAAGATCTCGTGTACGCAAATGGATTAAAAAAAAAGAATGTGCATCTCCTAGCACTACCTATGGAATCTGGACTAAAGGAATGGACAGGTCAAAACTGAGCCTGGAAGAACTCGAAAAAATCACTCGCATTCCCACAACTTTTGCAACTTTCTATTTTTGCGACCTCGGCGTTTGGCTTCCTCCCGCGACAATTTCACAACACTCAACCACGAAAAAGCATGATAAAATTCAGCTGAAGATGCCAGTTTTAGCCAGATAGGAAAATATGGAGCCGATGTGTGTTGATCGTCGCTTTTCTCTAAGTTTTGCAACCCTGTTTGTGATAGTACTCTGGTTACGGACGAAAAAGTAGATTACTCATCTCCGGCCCCACTATACAGGACTGTATATGTAGTTACAAGTAGAAAGGAATACCATATACAACAGGTGCTGCTCCTGTGAGATATTTTAGCTTGCACGATTCCCTTGCTTGTCCGACCGCGTCTACGATAGAGACCTGCTCATGTCGCCTACCCCAATCTTTGATCCCGTCTGCCGTGAGGGAAAGTTTGTCAAACACAGCTTGTGAGAATTTGTCAATGTCTCGATCAGTGACATCCCATAAATTCGCCACGAGGCAAGGACTGTAACAATCGATCATGAAAACAAGAACATTCACTGAAAGTGCGAAGAGACCAACCTTCCAGCGATCATGTAATTAAATGGTGTCCCAACTCTATCGAAGTCGCCCATCTCACGAAGCGCACCAGAAGAACAACCCCATAGCATTGTCGCAGCGCACGCAGGCAAATTTCGTATCTTGTGCGATCGAATGTATTGTTCGCCACCTCCATGTCCGAAGTAACTGTGACATGATGATGAACCATGTCTCAACATATCAAGGACAACACCTACATCACCAGATCCTGACTTCGTAATGCATTCAAGAACTGTTGTTCGCTTGGAGCACGCCCGATAATGCCGTGCCATCCTGCCTTCTCCATGTCAGCAGCCCAACTCCTGAAGCGTGCTTCGGTCTTGTGAAGATCTCCGCTAGGGTTAAGGATGTAGTATCCTCTCCGTGGATCGACAACGGCGCCTGTTGAAGGAAGTAGGCTGCCCGCAGGAAGAGTCTCGCGCTTCCGATCAGCAAAAATGACTCTGTCGTGCAAGAAGTCGACATTTGGTACCCGACTGACACTGCGTCCCCTGAGGACTGGGATGCTTTCCCAAGGTAATCCCTGGAGGTGCTTATCCAGCACAAGAAACAAGTGCTCATCGTCCAACTTGTGTATATTTTGTCGGGCAAGTCTCTGTACATGATCTTCAAGGACAGCTCGGAGTTCAAGAATAACTTGGAAGATGTCGACCTCTGCAATGGCAACTGACGCACCGTAAAATTGATAAAGATCTAGCATGAAGTATACGAGATCTTCCAGTTCTTCGTCGCGGCATTTCGAAGAAAGCGTTGAGAAACACTCCAAGAGGGCGTCACTGAAGGTAATTTGGCTTGTAACGGGATTCTCAGTCTGTGGCACACCCTTTTTGTGGGCTCCCCGGGGTTTTGCCTTCTTGTCTTGATTAAGCAGACATCGATGAAACACCTTCTCAAACTGAATTCGAAGATCAGCGATAAGCTCTGGAGTGAGATTTGACCTAGAATTCAATATGGTCTTGGCCTTTGGTTAGCCTTTGACTTTAGCGAATTAGAATCTTATCTACCTTGAATCCCCCAAGCCAACAGAACTCAATGTTCTTCAATAGTTCCCCTAGTCTGATATCCAGCGCTGCTCGCTGCTTCCACCATTTTGCCCGTGCCTCTTGATCCTCGTTTTTGATATGTATTGCAGACTTGGTTCCCTCATCACTAAGTTTCACTATTTCCTCCAACTCCTTCATAGCATCCTCGAATGTCAAGTGTTGTTCCTCATCTTCATCACTATTTCCATTGTCACGCCGTCCCTTTAGGGGTACACAGAAGATCAATGGTGTACGCGGACTCCCACATTCCTGCCGAGCAATGAATAAAGTGCTCTTGTCCTCATTGACATTAATGTGCACAACTGTCCAGTTGGAAGGAAGATTTACAACTTGGCTTGATGAAAGCGCCGATGGATCGAGAGTCTGGACTTGATATCGCGTCCGAACGGAATCCCAGTACTCCCTCAACGAGGTCTCATCTGGATTGACCATGTCTTCGTCCTCTGACTGCAATGGGATATTAGATGTAAAACGAGAGTTACCTCTCGTTGCCTTGAGTTGAGGCCGAGGTGAACCATCAGATGCGAGGAGGGGCCATTTGATATCATCCATTGTTTCTGGAGGGAACTTGTGCCGAATGGCCTGAAGCATCTCCCGTCGAAGAGTGATAGCAGCAGAGGCATCTATGGTAGGGAGATATTGAGCGACCCCACCATAAAATGCTGACAATTTACCCAAAAGACCGACGGTAATGTTTGGAGCATTAACATTAGACTTGCTTAGGGACGTCTGAAATGCTTGAACTAGAGCAAGGGAAACTATTGCTTCCCGTACATCCGTTATTCTGCCTGTCCTAGCGATGTGTACGAGGCACTCCCAGAAGAACTTTTCCGCTGCCTCCAATGACACCAATATATCTTGTGTCGTAGAAGACGGAGTGTTAGTTAATTTACTTGTCATACCCATTGGAAGAGCGATCGCTTTTCAGATTCGTATCACTCTGTTGTATGACGGACAAGGTAACAGTATGATGAAACTTACTGGATTCAGTTAATGAGCTCAGAAACATATCAGCGCGGAAGCGGCCATAGACGGCATGCAGGGTAAGCTTTGCCATGAGAACATTCTCTTCAGACTGGTGGAAAAGTCAAGGTAAGTTTTCGAAGGCAGTGCAAAGGTTTAGAGTCAACCTTAGTTCGCGAAGAGTTAGGGAGTAAAAGGAATTTGCCAAGAAGCTTAGAATAATCTTGAACACTACTATCCCTTAAAAGCCAGACTAAATCAATGGTAAGCTATAAGAAAAATCTTAGAGACGATGTCAAGACGTACTGCGATGACGGAGCACGGACGCGAAAAGCTCAGGAAGTAAAGCGTCGTTTTTGGCCTTGACGACAGGGGAAGTTCCAATCGACTTTCGACTTTTACGATCGTTATAAATGAACACACTAACGAGGATGAAACATACTGGAATACAAACTCATCGGTTCGCCGGAAAACTTGATCAAACTCCTCGATCATATCCAAAGTTTCGTCGTATAATGCACCAGCGTCTACAGCGTGAGACATTCGCTCGCTATAAGCCCCACGCAATCTCTGTATATCAATACTTTCCACACCATGTTGATTCTGGAGCAAAGCGCCGGCGACATTCAAGCACTCCAGGGTGGTATCGAAACGTCCTTGGTATAGTTGAATCTCGCCTTTCTTCGCTAGCGCACGACTCGCTAAGGTTGGAGCATTAAGATTTTTCGCCAAATCGTGAGCTTGTTGCGCAAAATATTGCGCCTCACGAGCCGAACCGAGACTCAAATAGATCTCAGAGAGCGACAACAGTGCTGTTATGAGCCCTTCAGATACTCGCCATTCTAATCCATCCCTTGAATTCCGCTGAGGAAAGGTCTTCTGAGACAGCTCATTGGCGGGACCTTTCGTAGACATTCTGTACGACGCGTCTTTGAAACCAGACATTTCAAAAGGATCATCATTTTGAGGCACCTGCGGCGAAGGATGCACAGGTGAAAGACGAATGAGTGAATCAGCCGCTCTATTCCATAGACGAAGAGCCTGGAGCATGCCATCCACAGTGGCGGAGACATTTCCCTAGTACAGTTAAATTAGAGTGCGTTCATCCAACATGACAAACAAATGAAGACCATGGAGTACTGTATAAGGGAGAACACATGGGATGCTATCGCCGCCATTTCGACTCGTTTCACTTGTGTTCGGATACGCTGATTCACAGAAAATCCTTTGTCTTGAAGGTCGAACGCCTCTGATAGATTCAATGCTTCAGAATAAATAGCAACACTTGTAACATCAGCTTAATCCATTAATTGAGACAAATCACCGATTTACCTCCTTGGCAGATCTTCTGTCATTGCCAAAGACTCTGCATAACGCAAATAGAAGTATGCCGATGCCTTCAGGGAAGCCCGTCCGCTCCCTACCGTGTCCAAAGTCGCAGAAAATATCGTCGTCGCTCGACGAACTTTGCCGAGTTTAGTAAATTCGCATGCCAAGTCGACAGAACTCGTGATGTGCCCTGATTGCGGGCGTCAGAAACCTATTCAACATGATGTCGAGTACGAACCATTGCTCTGCTTTCCAAGATGGAGATCGCAGAGTCTTCTTGACATATTTAACAAATTTACTTTGGAGAGTACTTGCCCTAATATCCCGTTTATTTGTGCAGTAAGTCCTGAGGTAATAATACTAATCAGAACCTTATTCTCAGCATTAATGATAAAAACTCACGCAAGAGGGAAACAATTTTCTCGATATCATCAAACACAATTGAGGCTCTGTCGTCCTCAGTTTGTGGTAAAGTTTCGAAATTCACTGACGTAAGCCGGAGGGCTAAGAGGTAATAGATTTACGTTACACTTGACAATTGGGAAACATTCACCTTTTGAAGATTTTGATTTCGGAGTGATGGGTTCACGAGGATTTTTCTCGGAAGGTTCGCGGGCGGAAGATATTTTCCTTGTAGAACGCGGCTTTTCCAGCGGAGTCCGGGTGATTTTCTTGAAGGCATCATTTTGCAACAAAAGTGGTTTGTTTGTAACTCCAGGGTCCGAGCTACCAAGCAGAGTTCTGAATATCCGGCATGCCTGATCTGAATAGTATGCAACAAGATCGTTCTGCTTATTGTCCATCCGCCGATGAGCATGGAGCGCTCGCCAGAGATAGGCAGCGGCGCGATATTGAGAGACGTAGGCAGCTAGCTCCATATCCTTGTCGAGGTTCTTGATGCAAATTTGTTCAAATCCGTAGAACAAAGGTTTTGAACTCGATCACTTACTTCGCTTTGCAGCAGGTGTTCGACTTCATTACCTATGCCATCCGGACTGCCTATACCAGAAATCATATCTCGGCCCGAATAATACATATGCTCCAACCACTTGACCAATATACGAGCGCGCCTGACGGGCATGTCTGATCCATAAATCTTTAATAGGTCGCTCAGCAAATATGAGATAACAATGGACACATTCTCCTTGTAGCGTATCAACTCAAGACTTTCGACCTGTCGCTCCAAAAGGACGCCTATGACACCATCATCGCCAACATGGAGTGAACTCAGGGACACTGCAGAGGGTTTCATTAGAAGCTCGCAAGCACTGATATTGGTTAGTCGATCAACGATGGTCGCAAGCTGCCTTGTACCAGTGGATAGGCTAAAGATTGTGGAGAGACTAGCCTGTTTTGTTCTTTCGGAAAAGTTGCATGCTGTGTAAGGAAATGTCTTAACACAGTGTTGTAATGCTTCCCAGGCTTGCTAAAACGCACTTGAGTTCGACGTCAGCTATAGAGCAAGAATGCCTGCCTGACCTTATAATCACGATTTTTCAAATAACATACGCCGAGTAGATCCCACCGACGATACAATTGCTCTTCCAGCTGCTTCCAGCCCTCCGCTGCTTTCCTATCATCTGACAATGCTGACGTCCTGCGAGTTTCCAACGCCCGGGTTCCCAATAAACACGCATCTTTCAAAAAGCTAACCGCATATCCATATTGTCCTGCTTGATACAGTGCCCCTGCAAGATTGTGGAAAGCGCCGGAGATGCAGCGCAAATAGTGTGGGGCGTCTATACTTTGATCAGCGGCATGTGGTTCGAGGATTGAAGTTGCTTGAGAGAGAAAGTCATAAGCCGGAATATATGTCCGAGGGTCGGATGGGATCATGCGCATACGTGCCAGGACAAATAGTGTGTCCAGAGTCCGCGTCAATTTGTCCGCATCGGCATTCTATTGAGTTGCTTTAATTTCTGGAAAAGATTAGGATTCAAAAGCTCACGAGGAGGATGCACTGCTTCAGAACATTAAAGATTTCTTCAAGCAGTAGATAGAGTGGATTTTCGAGGATTGGTTGTGATGCCAAGGAATCCAAAACAGAGATTATTGCTCGCCTGAGTTGCTCAAGGGCACGATCAAGTTTAGCAGATATACGAACATAATCGGCACCGTCGTTGTTGGCCTTGAGAAGGTATAGCAAAACAGATGAACCTTTGAGCGTTGTAAATACTTCTCGAACGCGTACGATCATGTCTGGGAGGTTTTCAGTGTAAATAAAGTAGCACAGTGACGTGGAGATATACCAAAGCTTTTTTGTTCGATTGCTGAATTTGCCTGAGCAAATATTGCACACAGCCGAGCAGCTGCGAGACTATCACGCTCTACGTCTACTTTATATGGTGCCTGTTGACTGCCCTCGACCGACGTGAAAGTATCCTGTTTAGCTTTGCTCGACAGCGAGGAATCGAGTGAGATTCTTCGGATTAGATCAGCAATTCGATCAACGAGACAAATGTCCCCTGCCTGAAGAATTGACGTTAGGAAAATGTCTAGCAATCATACATGGTTTTTACCCTTTTCGCGAAAACGAGCCAATACTCGCAAAATCCAACGAAGCCTTTGCCAGACAGGAAGCTAGATGCCGCATCTCGTTTTTCAACGATGCAAACTAGATCCACGAATGCCGCAGGTACAGCACGCATTCCCTCTTCCTTCCCGACTTCCTGTGACTTGACAAATGCACCAGCAAATTTGACAATCTGGTCCCAGAATGTCGTTGACTCTACTGTGCCAGCACTTGTATGGGCTAAACAATTCGCGGCGTACATCCGTAGAGAGAAAATTGATCGAGGGGTAGCCTTACAGTTAACGCAGGCTGTTGTTAACGCCGTGTAAGCTCGAGTTAACAACGAATCGAGTTGATTTGGGGGCATCGAAGTATTTCGAGGAACCCACGCTAGAAAGCATGTTTCTCTGCTCTCGAGAACGTTCGAGAGCGCATCCAAACTTACTGAGGCGTCCTTCAAGTTTTGTAATGATGATTGAGAGACTTTGGTAAGGACGGTAAGCGAGTGTGCAAGATACGTCAATGTAAGTTTTAGCAGAGTCAAGTCTATGATTTCCGAAGTTGGAAATGGTATTTGGACGAGATGGTGCCGGGGGAAAGATGGAGGTCGAGTCACATCTAAAAGATGGCATAAACCAGAGTGCAAAGCTTCCAAAATACTGAACGCCTCGTCGTACTGGAGAACTCATGTTAATAGAAGTCCAATTCATTATGGAAATAAAAGCACCAATTCCAAGGACACAAGCTTTCCTAGCACAGAAATGGCCGCCCTTTCAATGTCAACGTCTCCAGGACTGTTCTGTCGCAGCGTTTCGAGGTGTTTTGTAGCCATTGTCGCTGCAGTGGCCACCTGCGTCGAGTTTTTGCCTGAAGACCTTTTCCAACCAGACTGGATGGCTGCAGACAGCTGTTTGGAAGCAGAGTTCACAGCACGCATTGCATCTATCCGCATTCGCTCTTCAGAAGGAATCGTTGCTTTTTGTTTTCCCTTTGCACTGGAGATGACAAGGTTCGAAGTGAGGTGTTCGGCGAGATTGTCGACGGTGATGCCAATTGATTTTGAGCTTTTTGGTATGATACGGTTAGGTGTTTTTCTACGTGTGGCACTTGCCATTGTACGAATAGTGAGTTGGCGGAGAAAGGCAGTCTTTAGCGTGATCGTTGAATCAACTGATGCCCTTGAACGCGCCTCCAATGTCGCGTCACGTGGACGACGCGTTTTGATGGTTTCGTGCTCACGTTTCATGTCTTTCAGGAGCACAATTTTTGTATCAATTCCAACAATGTAATAACAGCTAGACCAATACACTCATGTAGATACGGGATTGTGCATCGTTCCGAGACACGCTACACAAATAACGGTTATGCGGCATCGTTGAGTGAGAACCCAGCTATGTCGCAAACATGAGTATACTTTAACTAGACGTTATACAATGTTAGAGTAAATTGCATCTAAAATGTTAGGAAGTGGTTGGGAGGGTAAGACCAATTTCTATGTATCTATAGTATATGGGATGCGTTGTTTTTGAGGTTTATAAAATCCAAAAAATTCAATTTAGTTTACAGTAACACTTTGAGAGCTGGGATTGAGCATTGAGTTTTGAAAACTGAGGCCTTAACTGAAAACAGTGAGGTTGAGGCTGGGATTGAGCATTGAGTTACTTATACATACTTGGAGCCCTAACCAAATGAAGTGAGGTTTGGGAGCTTCACCCCCACTGACTGTCATGACCTGCTTACTCCGGACCTCCTGATGTCACAAATGTCACAACTGTCACATTCCTCCTACTCCAGACCTTCCCACATCATCTCCTGCCTACTCTGGACCTTGCAACATCATCCCCTGCTCTGCTGGACCTTTTGACATGTCCTGACCCCTTTGAACTTCCTCTGGGACTCTTTCTGCCACCTTTATAGACCATCGTCACATTTCTCGGTTTATCTTGCCCCATCTGCATTATCTATTAGGCATCAGGACCAATGTGGATCACAACATCTGCATAATCTATTAGGTATACAATTGTTTATCTACTCTGCTACTCTCTATAGAGTCCTAGACTTTATTATAGATACCTGGAACTAGTGCTAGGAGTATATAAGACTATAAGTAGCTCAGATGTACCTTAGTCTCAATATTGAACAACTGTTACTGTGATCTCCTATTTCTTTTGTGCTTGCCATTTCTGTTTCTCTTTGTGCTTGCCCCTGTGAATACTTGTCCAGCACACACTACCTTGACTGGCATGCACTACATTGACTGGCACGCACTGTCACGACCCCCCTGCCAACCCCCAACTCCTCGACCCCCACCAACCCCCACCTACCCCAAGACCAACCAAAAGCCTCCCCATCCAACGACTCACCACGACCTCACCTATATGCACTCTGGACCATCAAGCATCACCCTGGGGCCCTCACGCAGATCGCCCAGCCATCACTGACCGCGCCACCACTGGACCCTCCACTGATCTCGTGGGCCCCTGCGCAATCTCCCCAATATGACCACCAGCCACCCTGCCACGATGCATACAATCCTGGGACCCTCTGGACCCTCAGTCAATCTTGCGGGCCCACGCACGATCTCCCCAATACGATTGCCAACCGCCCATACAACCCCAAAACCCTCCCAGAACCCTTCCTAAACAGTGCTCCCCCCCGCAGTAGTATATAAGGCCCCTAGGTAGCCCCCATGTACCTCAGTCTCGATATTACCAATAAC
>JAGGAT010000905.1:0-14762 GCA_017657195.1 Termitomyces sp. T70a | reverse complement strand
TGTCGAGTTTATCTTCACTGCCAAACGGTAGCTGCGAAACGAGAGCTAACCATGGCAACAACCAGGAACCGAATTGACGAGAGAAAACAGACCATTGGAAAGGCTCGGGTCCCGGTCCACATGCCCTCACGCACAACTCGTAAGTTATTGCTGTGGCATTCGAGATAGGTACCTGACGCCCAGCATTGTCTGTACCACCAATTTCGCCCCAATGACCATGCTTAATATCTTTAAAACATTGTTCAAAGTTGATTGCTGAAACCGTATGGACAACCAATATTATGAAAAGAATGAGCCCTATAGCTTGAGTTAGCAGATACACCGAAACGGCTAGAGTGATTTGCCTTTGTGATGAGTAAGGTAGGTCATCAAAGCTTTTTACGATACATCGAAAGCATCGTCCTGGCTATATACTAATCCAAACGTCCAGTGCCAAGTATGGTGCTGTATGGTGGTTGCTATGCACTTTCGAAGGTGTTTTGAGTCGGCTGCAAGAATGCCCCTGGTAAAGCGAATAACAATGTAAGCTAAAGACACGGGCAGCAGTAACAGGAACAAACCGCTGATCCGGAGTCCGATGCGCAAAGTGTACTTGATAAGGTTTACCCTGATCCGATGCCACAACCCTTTGAGGCGAAGCTTGATGGTAGTCGAACTCAGGATAGGAAATGTGATAAGCAAATAAATGAATAAAAATCCCCGATGCGGCAATCCTTCGAGCTAAGTTACGTATATAAGTATATAAGTGTTCGTTGTCATTGAACATGCTGTCATCCAGACGTATTGGATGGACGATGACCAGACTCAACGAAGTAAATTGTAATTTGTACCAAACCTGAATGCATAACAGGTCTCTGCAGCTGGTGAGCTGGTTGCTGAGAATGGGACCTGAAAATCCAAGTTTATCTTGATGTCATTCCAATGGTCTAAGTCATTTTAGTGGACCGAAATGCCCCTCTACTCCCAACATCGTGGTGGATAAGGCCATCGCACTCCTTGATTAGGAAACTGGTGCGCATGACCGATCAAACTGAACCCTCAGCGTGATCCCTGCATCGGTCCTTTGACTGACCCTTGTGGTTTGGCACACGTAACCCGTCATTTTATTATCGACTCGAGACTACCCGGGATTTTGTTAGCGCATTTAATGCCTTGGGATATTTGCATCGGGAAGCTTCAAATTCGGGCCTGCCTAGCCAGACTTTTTTCAGAACTTAGTTTGTTGCTATGTGGTACCTGTTTGTCATTCGCCTTTTGGCAGCAGCGATAAACTAGAAAATATTCCATATTTCTGCAGGCTGACTCTCCATGAAGGGCAGGATATGGCTACTGAGTTACAGATAGTTTTTGTTCCGAACCTGTATCCATTCAAACGCCTGGAAAACTCTTCCAGACCTAAGCATCCCTCAACAACTTCCACCACAGATTATTTGACACTCATTGTGCTTCTGTTCCACATGACAACTTGGAACAAACTTGGAACAAACTTCTCGTGGGAACAAAATTGAGTAGGAATAAAAACATGAGACGAGTGCAAGTCTATGCATGAGGAATGATCAGATGTGGTATACATACTTACATCGTGCAGCCATCTCTTTCAAGGAAAGAAAACAGCGAATCGAGAGAGTACATGCGATCATCACATGGCGCGAATGAAGCTATGCTTCCTGGGTATTCTCAGCCATGCCATATTACATTCAATATTGATCAGCTAGGCAAATAGAGGACAGAGTTTCACCCTGGACTTCATGGTGGCTGTTCAATACCAATGTTAGGTCGACTTGTTGACTCCGATCTCTATAGTTAAGATCTAATACATCTGACTGACCTGCATTGACAAGGAGTCATATACTAACGCAGACAGCAAGATCTGGTTTCAGCCGCTGTCAGAAGGCATGATGGATGTTTGTCATTTGCCAATGAATCGGTCCAAAGCCGTGTTAGGTTCAAGTGTTTTGCCCACAGGTTCTTTATTGCTCATGATATGCCTCAAACATGCCGATACTAACGAGTCAAGCAGACCAACTCACAGGTCTTTTTCTAGAGTGGATATGGCCTGACGGATCGTATCGTCTAAGGAGGTTTCCCAAGCCCATCGCCAGTTGTCAATGATAACTTCGCCCATCGAGTGCAAACGCTCCACTTCCTCGGAGGTATCATATCCATCAAGCAAGAAATTCTCATGGGTCAAAGTGAGGTAGCTACCGTTTTCAAAGGACTTTTGTGCAATATCCAAAGCGAAAGGTCGGCGGATAACATCGTAGATGCGGAGTACAGTAGGAAGTGTTCCGCGTTTGGCCAACCGGTGGCCTAAAAGCTCAGCAAGGAGACACCCATCCTGAACGGAAGTCAAAAACTTGACAGATGATAGGTTGGAGATACGCTGACTTCAATGGCTTGACCGGCGCCAGAACCCTGATGCGGAGCCATGGCGTGTGCCTATTACTTAATGAGTCACACGCATTGACAGAAGACAGCGGGCCTTACGGCGTCGCCTAGTAATGCAACTTTATCGGAAACAAAGGATCGAAGAGGCCTCACGGTATGAATTGCCCATCTGCTCAGTTTACTGATACCCTATTCACCATCACGGGAAATTGAACGACTCTGGTATCAGAGCGGTCCGATAAAACATCACTTACTTTTGTAAGTTCAATGAATTCGGATTCCCAATGAGAAGTAGCATTCAGCAGGTCATCCTTCTCGACGTCTTCAATCCAAGGTCGATCGAAGGTAGTTCCAGCCAAGCTGTCATTGATGTGATATGCAACAATGTTGATCAGAGTACTCTTAGCGATTGGATAGGCAATGATAGCCTGAAAACGAAGGGCTTCGTGAACTCATGCGATACCACAACCAAGGGGCGTATATATACCCAATCTTTTCCCAAGTACTGTTAAAAGTGTCATCTGGGGCAGGACCCAGCTCTTGAGCTACAAACGCACCTCCGTTCCATAGTCACGGATAACATAGTTATTCAATTTATCGACAGGAACGAGAGCCCTATATGCTAGTGCTCCGGTCCATGCTGGATGCACAGCAGCCAATAAACTGTTGGCGTCCACTGTGCGGCCTTCTATGAGTGCTTTTTGAGCCTGTTCATGGAGGAATGTCTGCCTGACAGCTGACTTGATACCGTCCGCACCAATCAGAAGGTCACATCTAGATGTCGAATGATCGTCAAAAAGAAGTTCGAGTTCACCCGATTCTAGGCGTCTGTAGGTTTTGAGTCTCTTGGCATACTGAATTTGGCGAGAAAGATGTTTCACGAGTACTGCGTGAAAATCAGCGCGATGGAAGAACAGGAGGGTCCCTGAAAGACAGCTCATGGATGTAGCAGCTGAAGCATGGAGATTTCAACACTTGCCCTTGCTGATTATGCGACAAAAGGAATATCCATCAGCCTGATCGCTCTTTCGTAGCTCAAGAGTGCACACTGGGTAGATATCATATTAGCGCGGGAAGCTAAGAAACAGGCCTCAAACAAGAAGTACCAGCATCATCGCTTGGCGGCCTCGAAGCATATTGCGCCAAATCCCCAAGACCAATGGCCACCAAGGCCCTCCAAGCACGAGGCCATATACCAATGCCCGCTCCAATAGGCGAAAATTCACTTGCAGCTTCAAAGATATCAACTTCAACATCGGAATATTGTGACATTGCGACAGCAAAAATAAGGCCTCCCACTCCACCTCCACTGGAGGCATGGATATCAAAACTAATCCGGCGGAAAAGAGTTTAGAAAACGTACCAAACAGCGACATTGAATTTCGGCTTGGACATCGTCTTCTAACAAAGACTGCCGATTTCCATACTCTAGGTGAGACGTTCTGAGAGGTCATCAGGTTAAAACGACCCATGTATATGGCGCAATTTGTAACGCATGGTCTTAAGACTGGGAAGACACGTCTATTTCTGGAGATGTCCCATCCGCTATCACGAGACGTCCAAGAACGCACCACGTACAACATATCCCGTGATCTTAATAATCCATCCAAATACATTTACAAATAACACGAACGGGCGCCCTCTGGCCGCAGAGCCCGCTACGTCGGTATTGTAGGAAGTTGTCCATTGTAACAATTTGCAAATATCATTCCAACTGAATACCCCTGTCTAACGCTCATAGCGAGTCCCAATCCGACAGTCCAAACAGATCAGCCAAGGCCATCCATACTTGTCGTTGGTTGGCATGGTGAGAAGCACAATAGAATATGGTACATTGGAGGCAGAGTCTGAGAAAATGATAAGTGCTGAAGAATGCAAAAAGATAGATCTCACCATCGCAATCCAACTGATTTGCACACAGCACAGGCAGCAACGTGTTGACAACAGGAGGATGAAGGAAATAACATCAGCAAATGAAAGCGGTGAAAGGCCAATTGAAATTAAATGTTCATGCAGTTGTGCAAACCAGTCAAGGCTGAGGGTTAAAACAAGCACAGAAGAGGAAGTCATGAAGAAGCAGACTAAACATGACAAAGAAGCAAGGGCATAGAAAGACATGAACAGTATAACAGGCTGACAATCTGGAGATGGAACAGGGATACCAATTTGAGACAGCAGGAGGCTGGGTACACAACTGATATGAAGAGAGGAAACAAAGGTAATAGTGACAACAGATAATTCTAGCAAGCTAGCCATGGAGGAGGATGGGAGAGGAAACAAGGACAAACATCAATGCAAGGTGTTTCCTAAGAAAGAAAAGGTGTGGGGAGGGGTAGGAAGTAAAGTGCATTTGCATGAAGGGCAAACCTTTAAGGTGAAGTGTTTTGAGGAGAAAGGAGCAGAGAAAGGAAATAGGAGGTCAAATGTTGTCACTTAAAACACAGAAAAAAAGAATAGCAGAAGCTGAAGAGTAGGAAAGAGGCAAGACAGGGTAAGGACATAAAGAAATGTAAAACAAGCCTTTGCTGAGAAACAAAACAGGGGAATGGAAGGGAGAAACAGGGTAGGCACATGATCAAATGTCAAACAAGCAAAACCCAACTGACAAAAAACCCACTACTAAAGTAGCAGGAATAATCATTGATGGGCACCCCTGAGGACACAGAGCCTGCTACCAGTTATGAACAAGAAGTGGTCCATTCTAAATACATGAACAACAGAGGCACAAAGTATTTAATCCTATCTAATCCTGTTGATGCTTCGCTCCCAAACAGTTTGAGCTATAAGTGTTCACATGTTAGAATCCAGTATTCCTGGAAACCTAAATATGAACCTAATAATTAAACACCTAACAGACCAGTAAGTCTTTTGCCTCAGTTCAATGTATAATTGACTAATATTACCTAACAGACCAGTAAGTCTTTTGCTAAGGTAACTATGTTAGAGTTTGATCATGTCCATAACATAGGAGGTTCATCCTCAGTTCAATGTATAATTGACTGAGGGTATTAGGTAGAGTGCAGCAGTATATATATGTATTTGTAACAATGGTGGAAGAGCCATGTAGTAGCCAACAATGGTGTGAAGTAAGGTGATTATAAGAGGGTGAGTGTGACAGAGGGTTGACTAGACAAAGGAGACTGACAAAGGGTCAATGGTGTGCTTTAGCTTACCAACACTCCTCCTAACCATAGGCCCTGAAGAGTCTCCTCCTCATGCATGGTCATGGCACTTTACTGGAGGCCCAGCAGGGCATGCAGGTGTAGGAACAGTAGGGCTGTGAGGGCCTTTGTGAATAGGTCAGTGACATTGAACTTTGTGTTTATGTAGTAAATGCATATTTTGCTGCTCTGGACACATTCATGTAGGAAGTGGTACTTGATGTTGACATGCTTCATGTGTGTGTGCAGGGTGGGGTCTTCCAAGAGGTTAATAGCAGCATTATATCATATAGGATAGGGGTAGGTTTGCTAGTCATATTGTACCCTATGCCTTTAAGTAGTGCATGCAACCATATACACTCCTGCACACTTTCAAAGGCAGCCATGTACTCTGCCTCACAGGAGGATGCTACCACAGATTTCTGTTTTCTGCCCATGACACAGTGCCAGATTCCAGACTCCAAGTGTAAACACTAATGCTCTGTCAAGTTTCTAAACAGTTGGCCCAATTGGAGTCAGTGAAACTAGTGAGATTCACAGGGTTGCCATCACCACTGAGGACAAGTTTGAAATTTCATGTTCCCTTTAGATAGCAAATGAGTCAGGTGGCCACTCTCCAGTGGATGCCAGTATAGCAGTTGATGTACTGGATAAGCTATTGAATAGTGTAGGCTATGTCTGGTCAAGTGGAGATAGCTATGTAGAGTAGGCAACCAACAAGAAACTGGTATGGAGTTTGTATGAGTGCATTAACTTTGTCCTGAGAGAGCGAGGATCTGTCAGCCCTCTGAAGCTTAATTCCATAAGTAGGTTAAGGGGTGTGGCACTAGTTTGCCTGAACTGAGAGATGATCTTGTTGATGAGAGCTGTTTGTGAAAGCTTCACAAGGCATTGATACAATGTTGCCACACTATCCAGAACATAACAAACACCAGAAGTCAAATTAAACATTTATTAAGGCTGGAAATTGTAAGCCTCCTGGTAAAACAAGTTCCAGCAACAATATTTCCCTAAAATACACTAGACAAAATACAGAACAGACTGGGACAAGGACTATACTAGGCTATACACAATAATGGTCCAACTACTGTAATGGGAGGGAAATATGGAACTGGCAAAAGCACCAGAATAGCATCAATCTGGCAGGATCTAGATCAAAGAGAGATCTGATCTAAGAATAACCAGATTGGGATGTTGGCTGAAAGGAGATAAAGAGAGGATAAATGGAAAAATACAAAGGGAAGATAAATGGAAGAAGATAAATGGAGAGAAGAGCCAAAAGAGGAAACAGAAACCTATGAATGGAAAAATACAAAGGAGGAAGAAATAAATGGGGAAGCAGAAGCTAAGAATAGAAAAGAGGAATGACGGCACAAGAAACTAGCCTGTGGCACTGAAACAGGCATCCAAAAGGTAGAAATGGGATAACAGTTATGTTGGAAATAATAGGAAGTCTGAAACCAAAAGTCAGGTGGAAAAAGTAGTCTGTGCACTGTAAAATGTGGTATAAATAGCCCAAGTAGAATAGCAAATAGACAGGCAATTAATATGCAAAGGCTCAGTGGTTCCCAGGAAGTGAATCACTTAGGCTGGAGTTTGCTGAAAACCTCACATTAGAAGGCAATTGATAGGCAAAGGCTTAGTGGTTCTGAGGGAATCACTTAGGCTGGAGTTTGTTGAAACACCTCTACATTCAGAATAGAAATATTTTGAAAGTAAACAACCTCAACTTCAAGCATTTCTCAAGACATTAGTGTGGAGTTGGAGTGGATTTTCTCAGTCTTCAAAAAAGCCCCAGAACTATTAGTATTACCCTAACCAAGTACTACAGCATAACTATGGTCCCACTTGATTGCAATGCTGACAACAAATCTGGGTATACCAAGGTCAGAGATAGTCTATACAGACTGAAGCTAGTTAAAATGCTCATTTTCATCTCTACTGCTGGCAATTAATAAGAAATTGTCAATGTGAACTGCTGCTATTATGGTGCTGGTATTAGTCTTTCTATAGTATATGCACAACTCACAGAGGAGACATGTAAATCCCCACAAAATCATATTGTCATTGAGCATGTTATTCCAGATGTGTCTGGCCTGCTTCATATTGTAGAGGCCATGTAGTAGACACCATACCCAATGCCTGGCTCATCAAAATCTTTGGATTGCATCATGTACTGTACCTCTTCTTTTAGAAGTAAACTGTATAAAAAGGCTGTCCTGATGTTGATTTGTGCAGCATCTCATCTCTGCACTGCAGCCAGGTGTGAAAGTACTTGCTATGACTCCATGTATGCAGTCAGCAAAGTTGTTCTTGTATAGTCTTGGCTGTAAATTTGCTCATACCCTTTAAAGACCACTTGAAGCAAACCACCTTACTATTTTCATCATGCTTGATTTTGAACACTGGACACCCTTTTCAAACTTTGTAGCCTGCATATCAGGATGAGCTTTGCTTTTCTGGGTTTGCAGTTCTATCTTTAGCTTAGCATCAGCACTATGCTGCTGAACTGCCTCAGCACCCTTCCATCAGTTGTAGTCAGCCCCAGTGAGTTGTGATTGGACACCTGCCTCCACATTTGTATTATTATTTGCTATCCTGGCCCCTGCCTTGTAAAATACCTTTACATATCACCTGCTGTTTAGTCAGTAGTTGTTAGTCAATTGGCTCAAGTGAGTAGCCTACCCTAGAGTAGGCTTGTAGTATATAGGAGGTCTCAAGAATAGCATATCCTTAGACTTAACAATAGCAGTGTTCAACAGTCTTACTCAAGGTCTACTCCTGTAAGCTTGTCTCACAAGCTACCGCTGCTCCCTTGCCCTCCTTGCCCACCACTTGCTCCCTTGCTCACCTTACTAGCTCACTTGGCCCCTGTAGTCTGCTTATTGGGTTAGGTACATAGTACAAGTCTGGGCACTAGTGCTATCCTTACACTGCAGGCACCTGATCATGTGGGATTAGCTTGTATATGCCCATAGCTTTCAGTGAATCTAGCTTATTACAGTACCTGGTTTTCCATTCTTTAGCGTATAGTAATTTTAACACCTCTTTCCATGTGTGGGGTTTGTCACCTATGTCATTGGAGGCTGGGTTGCCAAGAGACTCAGCTACAGCCAGCAAGTGTTTTATTTTCTGCAGTGATGCCAAGTTAGCCATGTCAGGGATGTCATCCATAGTTGGCTGTGCTCTAGAGGCCATCATTGTCTCCTCCTGTCACATGCAAATTGTTCATGTGTTTCTCTGCCTACATCGCTTGCAGTCAGTCACTCACTGCTTGGAATTCTTGTACAGCCATCTCCAAGCACATTGTCAGTCAGTGGATTGTTAGGGCTAGCCTTGGCTGTTGAGACATATGTGCAGTTTGAGCATCAAAGGGCAGGAGGTTTGGATGCATTTGCTATTGGATTTAGCTCATTGACTGGTGCTGGCACATGGAGTGGAGTCAGTACATCTTCTTCATTATCATCAGTTGCAAAAGGTGTATCTGCTGATATGTTCTTGATGCTGCTAATTGATGTCAGCTCACTTGTAACTATGTGCATTGCTGTCTTAGAATTGACTGTGGGTGTTGATAACATCCAAAAGCTGGTTAGTACTGTCACAATTATAGATACTTGACCTTAAATTGCATGAAGCATGCTAAGTTACAAGAAGTCTGGGCAGAGTTCCAGAAAATGCACCAAAAGGTGTTTATGTTGTGGCAAAAGGGAGCGATAATGGAAAAATGCATCAATACAGATGTGCAGCAGCAAAAAGGGATAATTTAGTGTTTTTATATGTAAAAACTGTTGCTTAGCTGCTTCCAAATGTGAATGCCTTGCCATAGTTGCAAAGGCATGTATAGTACCAATAGCACCAACAATGGCAATGTAATGTGGTAGTCAAGAGAGCCAGCAAAGGGAGCAGCAAGAGGATGGTGCTTAAGAAAAATTGTGGCAAGAACACAGCAGAATAAGTGTTGGTGACTTATAGTTTTAAAGATGCACCAAAATAAATTTGTAGTGTAGGATGATTCAAAGGTGCTTTTTTTAATAGCACTACTGACAGAAAAAGTAAGTATCTATACTAGAAAGAGTTTGCCATTGCTATTGTGCTAAGTGGCACTAAAAAGCAGTGAACTAGAAAGAATGTAAGTGAATGCTGTGAATTAAACTATTTAATGTAAAGTCCACAATTCAGCTGTTCATACTATGTTGGCAAATGTCACTAAGTGACATTAAGTGCCAAGGTGAAATGCCAGGCTGTCTGTCATGGAGAATCTTCATCATTGTATGCTGCTAAGCACTACTATCACTAAGAAACATCAGTTCTTATTATTTTTATGCTATCCATCACTTATCAATCTGTCCATCACCAGCACTATCATTGTTGAGAGAAGATCATTGCTATGTGTAGCTGTTAGATACTGCCTAGAATAGTTTAATTGCATGTGTCAAAGTGACTTCTCTTTTTGTGACCTCATCTGTGACCTGCCTAGGTGTCATACTGTATAGTTGGTGTGCCTAGCCTGAATGGAGGCTTATCAGCATGTCTTGATTGTTGCAGAAATTGGATGTCCATCATGGCATTCAAAAAACTGGACATGGTATGATTCATAAACCTTCCTCATCCTAGAGTCATAACATCTATAAGCTTTAGAGTTTTGTGCATGGTCAATAAGAATACACTCAATCCCACATGCATTGAGCTTTGGATTATACTGATTCTGAATGAGAATGAACACTTTACAGCTGATTTCATGCATATACAAATAGTCAGGAGCATGTCTATACCATAGTTTGAATAGAGTCTTGCCATTGAGCAACTTTGTCAGTATCTTTGCATGTAAGTGTGTCACTGTTAAATAGAATTTGTCCCATAGTGATTTCAGGCATTTTGCTGCAGTTCTAGCTTTGCCCTGGAGTGTTCAATGCATGTGTTCCATGTGACTAGTGAGTGCATCAGGTGAAGGGTCTCCTAGTTTATCATTTGCAGCAAGAAGGTGTAGAAGAAGCTCTTTCTGCTCTGCAGTGGAGAGATAGCATGTCTTAGCTCCTGTGAATAGTAGTGTGCAAAGTGACCAGGCTTTCCACAGTGGCAGCATAGCATGGGTAAAGATGTATCAAATTATATAATGTTCCAGAAAAGAAAAAGTTCAAATTACCAAAAATCAAAAAGTTGAAAAAGAAAAAAAAAACTAGAAAGAATGACAAGAAAATAGAAGAAATAGTCCTCTGACAATATTCTAGTTTGTAATGGAGCATTGCTTTGACATAGTGCATAACATCTTAGAGTGCAAGCCAATGAGCCTTTCTTGGATTTGACATGAATCCACTGAGTGATGTTATGGTGTATGCTCTGTCTGAGCATGTCCTGACTTGTGCATATATCAATTATTAGCACTTCCTTGTACAGTTTATCTGCCATGTAGTATCTCCTTGTTTGTTGTTGACACTTGAAATCTGACTAGAACAATACCTACATAGTAGCAGCAGTGGATACTTTGGGGTGCACTCCAATATTGCAAACTTTTCCAGAGTTCTTTTCAAGCACTCCTCTCACTGCTGGCACCAGAACATGTTTCCACCAGAAAAAGTGACAAAGAAATGTGTCATGCCATTTTCAATGTACATATTTCCAACAGAAAAAGGTTTGAGACGATGTAAAATGCCTTTTTCTAAGGCAAAAAGTTGCCAAGAAATGGCATGACACATTTCTTTGTCACTTTTTCTGATGGAAACAGATTCAGGTGCTGGCAGTGTCTAGTTGATACAATCAACTGCTGGCTTCTATCATGCATGATGTGAATTCTCAAAGCAAATTTGATATTGCTGAGATCTTGTATTTCATACTTTTCTTCCTTCAATGATAATGTCTGAGGTATTATCTGTATATGTGCTTGTTATTGTCTTCTTGCCTTCTTTGTCTTGGGACCTCACTGACTAGTCTGCCTCTGACCTTTGGTACCCTAACTGCTTCATATAATTGTTTAAGTGTGCACTACCAGTTCTTCACACCATTTATTATGCATTGTCTAAGAGTAACAGCAAGCTCTACTCACTGTAATCATCTTTTCTGTTGCTGCTACCATTGTTGCCACTTCTTTTATGGACCTCTTACTCTTGGTGATGTCCATTTTGTGGGTTGCTTAGCTTCACCTCATATCCTTTCAGCTGCTCCATCAAAACAGGAATCTGTGTTGGTGAATTGAGGTACATGCTTGTATGGTCTATTTGCCACATTTTGTAATCAAGAACAGCACCTATTGCTAGGTTGATTCTCAGCAACTCATACTTTATAACCAATGCATAAGTTGCAAAGTAGTCTACTTCTGGAATCTGCAAGAATTCATTCATGACAAATCTTGCTTTGTAGCTAACTACTCATTTATTGGCATCATATTTTAGTGCAAAGATCCAGTAATTTTTTATCATCCATGCACCCTCAAGCTATGCTACTAATCTCCACACTTTCCACTCATGCACTCTTCAGATCTTCTTGTCTATCAGGCTCTTCCACAAGTCTGGCTGCCACATGGCTTTAGAGTATAATTTAGACCTAGTCAAAATGTAACCTCTAGAGGCTGTGGCTCAGCCATACAGCTGGCAGAGGGTATATTAGAGTATATACCAACAGTATTATAATAACTACTTACCTAGCAGAGGAAAATCCAAAGAGAACAAGTCTAGGAATGCCTGTGCCAGGACTGACACTTCTGGGGCCTCAGAAGCATGGGAAACAACTGTACAGGACAGCAGAAAATTGTAATCCTAACCTAAGTAGTAAAAATTCCAAAATTGGTCTAAATAAGAGATTACACAAGCAAGGCAGGAAAACTCCAGATTTGGAAGTCAAAAAGTAGAACTCCAGTTTATGTAAGCTGTCTGTGGGCAGCCTTGAAGGAGCCACACTTGTCTGAAGGATAACTAGAGAATCAGAGCATCTGAAGGTTGAAAGTAGTACTAATAGATAGAGTTGTAAAGATAGAAGCAGTGGTAATGAAGAAGGAAATAAATAAAGGAAGAAGGAAGAAATAAGGAGTCCCCTAACTTCTAGGTTTCATCAAGGCCTGTGATGTGTGTTTCTAGGGCACCAGGCATATTGGCATTTTTTTCTTCCTTGCTTTTAGGCTCTGGGGCTTCATCAAGGTTGGAGTCAAGGTCCTTATTCATTAGTAGCATTAGTTTTGCTGTGGGTCTTGCTGATTGGTGGGGCTCAGATTAGTGCTGGATTGCTAGTTCAGAATTAATAGTTAGGAGCACTTGTACAGTGTCATTTGCAGGAGTGTTCTGAGTTCAGCAGATGTTGTTCATGTTTTTTTAAGGCCTGGTGCATCCCCCACTTCATCTGTCATAGGAATATCAAGGACTTCAAATAAGTCCAGGATGTGGTCTCAAATACTAATGAGCCTATGTCAGCATCTATAAGCTGGGCATGGACTTAATAATGCATGCTCAAAACATTTATTGTTGATTTTAGCACCCTAGTAGTTTGTCTTTGCCCATGCTATCCTCAGCACTTTAAAGTGAGCTGTGCCATCAATGTATTTAATAGTGCTTAACTCCTGAGCATGTATCAGTTTTAGGTTTAATTTGGCATCATGTAACACCATCAACAAGTTCCATGCATCTCTGGCTAAGAATGGGGTTCACAATGTTCAGCATGATTATACTCCTTGCATATGCATCACATTGGTGCATTCTTCTATAATGGGGCTAGCAGCCTCCTACCACATTGTTGCCATTGTTGGAACAGACACTAGAAATTGTACAACTTCTCTTTTATTACTGTTGGTGTTGGGTGAGAGGTCTTGGGATTTTTGTTCACTCTGGTCAAATAGTTGAACAGGCCATGTCTGCATATGGCCTTAGTTATGTGATCTTGAATGTTACCCAGTTAGAGCTGTCAAATCATTTCTCTATAGATAGCAGGAATTACAAGCTATACTAGGTGCATAGATATAATTAGCACAAGGGCAGATCCTTCAATGCTCAACTTGTTAAGAAACTTTCCATTCCAGTTCTGATCCCTTCCTTTCATGGTAATTTCCTTGGACACTCCTTTTCTAGCCCTATCCATTAGCCTCAACTTGGGGTGCACAGATATAATTGGTGCAATGTTAGCCAGCTATGGCCTTTCTAGCACAGCCACTTTCATCTTGGAATAATATCTGGAGCTTTATGTTGATTTTGGAAATTTAAGAGATTTTGTTATTCTATACAGTGTTTTTTATGCTTCTAAAGCTCCAAAAGCATTCCACCTAGTCTATAAAATCTCCAAAGTTCTTTTTGGATCTCCTTCTGCTAGCCACAACCTCCAGAGGTTACTCTTACAGTCTTGGAATCTGGGTCAGAATCAAGATCAGAGTCAATAATGTCTGGACTGGTGGGCCAGAAAAAATTCCAAGTTACTGTACACTGAGTGGCATGGGCCAATAACCTGTTAAATACAATGTAACTACAGTGGCTCAAAAAATTGTCTCAATGTTTTATACTTTTTGAAAGATTACATTGGCATGAAAGATTGGAAGTATTCAAAATTCTGGTTAAATCATGTAAAATACTATGGCATCATGGCTACAAATTGCATTTCAGTTTATGTAATTTAAATCAAAACTGATGGAATAATAGCCATTTTAAAATATTCACACATTGGGACAGTTTTTTGAGCATCTTCAACTTTGCAGGTTTACCCCTATTTTAGAAGAGTAAGTTGCATGTGGGAATATCAACAGAGTCATGTGACTATGTTTTGGTATATTTGGGAGTGGTTCAAGTTGGTTGAACCAACTAATCTAGAAAAGTCTACTATTGGGAGGATTGGTAGAAAGTTGGAGGTGGACAAAGAAAACCATCCTGGAGGCCATCCAACTAAGCTTACTCCACATGATAAACAGGCTATTGTTCAACAAATCTTGACTAGGAGACTTGATACAGCTGTTCAGGCCACCAATTTTATCAACAATATTATTTCCAATCCTGTCTCTCCTCAGACTGTCTGGAATGTGCTGAAGGAGGAGGGGTATTGGTCTGCTACAAAGAAGAAAGTTTCTATGCTCAAAGCTAGACATAGGCAACTACGACTTAAATGGGCTCAAGAGCATCAGAACTGGACTGTGGAGAACTGGAAAAGAGTGTTGTGGACAGATGAGACAAAGATTAACAGGATTGGATCAGATGGAAAGCAGTATGTGTGGAAGCTAAAAGGAGAAGGCATTTCAAACTGAACTACTAC
>JAGGAT010000904.1:0-14793 GCA_017657195.1 Termitomyces sp. T70a | reverse complement strand
TCCAAAATATATATATTCTGAATGTAGAGGTGTCTTAACAAACTCCAGCCTAAGTGATTCACTCCCTGGAAACCACCGAGCCTTTGCCTATCAATTGCCTGTCTATTTGCTACTCTACTTGGGCTATTTATACCTCTTTCTACAGTGCACAGACCACTTTCTCCACCTGACTTTTGGTTTCAGACTTTCTATTATTTCCAACATAACTGTTATCCCATTTCCCACTTTTGGATGCATGTTTCAGTGCCACAGGCTAGTTTCTTGTGCCGTCATTCCTCTTTTTTTATTCATAGCTTCTCCTTCCCCATTTATCTCTTCCTCCTTTGTATTCTTCCATTCATAAGTTTCTGTTTCCCCTTTTGGCTCTTTCCTCCATTTATCTTCTTCCATTCATCTTCCCTTTGTATTCTTCCATTCATCCTCCCTTTATCTCCTTTTAGCCAACATCCCAATCTGGTTATTCTTAGATCAGGTCTCTCTTTAATCTAGATTCTACCAGATTAATGCCATTCTGGTGCTTTTGCTAGTCCCATGCTTCCCTCCCATTACAGTGGTTGGACCATTATTGAGTGTATAGCCTAGTATAGTTCTTGTCCCAGTCTGTTCTGTATTTTTTCTGGTGTATTTTAGGGAGATATTGTTTCTGGAACTTGTTTTACCAGGAGGCTTACAGTTTTCAGCCTTAATGGATGTTTATTTTGACTTCTGGTATTTGATATATTCCAGATGGTGTGGCAACATTGTATTAATAGCTTCCTCTGGTTGGCCCAGAACTATTGCATAATGACAGTGGCTACCTGCTCCTGCTCATCTCTAAGCTCATAAGCAACCTCTAGAGTGCACATCTGTTCATCCAGTTGGATGTTCAGTGGGGCTACAATAACATGTGCATCTAGGAGGAAGACAAGTAAAAGGCCATGTTTTGGATTAACTGCAAATTGTTTCAACCACTGATAATGTTCTTCAGCCTTACCAACAGCTTGTTAGGAGACGACCATTTTATGTCTATTTTATATCTATTTCTTCATCCTTTCTTCATCCATTTCACACCTATTTATTCACTTCTCAGCCTTGCTCTCAACCCTCTAGACTTCTGCCTACTTGGTTGGGGAATATACTTCTTTAATTTACTTAGCCTGATGCCAGACTTCCTCAAATGTCAAATTGGTCTGAGTTTCAAAAGAGGGAGTTTTTCAACTATAAAACCATCATTTACTCCTTCTTTTCAGACTCAGCTGCACATGTGATTCAGACATGTGACTAAAGCAGGTGATCTGGACATGTGACCATTACATGTGACTTATATATCATGTGACTTACCTTTTATTTTCTTTGAGCATCTGGCAGGGTAAATCTTTAGACTTGTTCTCTTTGGATTTTCCTCTCCTAGGTATGTAGCTATTATTAATTACTTGTACATATATTAAAATACACTTTGGATTTTTCTCTGCCAGCTGTGTGATTGAGCCATAGCTTCCAGAGGTCACTCTTACACAGCCCCACCAGGTCGACATCAACTGTCCATCTTCCTCCTCGTCAGAGGACTCCTGGTCTGGTTCTTTTACCAGCAACTCTGGCAGGCTCTTGTGCGTAATGGCCTCTGGCCACTTTCCTCCTGATTGCTTCTGGCAGGAGGTGCAGCTGGCACCTGATCTACCTCACCAACAGTGTTGTCATCCCTTCCTGTCCAATTGGGATTAATTGTTTGGTATTGCATTATATGCATCAACAACTAATCATTGCCTACCACCTCTGTTTGCAGAGGTGCTGTCTGAGGTGGCCTGAAGGGCATACTATGCATGTACACACCACTCTGTGCCATTTCCCCAAACCAGGGCAGACTGTCCAAACTCCTTTGCTGATGTCCACTACATTTGGGTAGTTCTGGGTAGATGAGTGACAGTAGTGCTCCTCAAGCAAACATTCTCTCCTCTGGCTGAGTGCCAGGATTCAATATCAATTTCATCCATGATATGGATAATTCTCCAAGCATTCCAAGGCTCACACTAACATTGCAAGGGTTTGAGTTATCCTGCTTGGGTGGGGGCTTGTATACTGATGCTTCTGGTGTCTCTCCAGCTTGTGGTGCAGGTGAAACACCTGCATTGTCTGCCTGATGTGTAGAATCACCCATACCAGTCATAACACATGTTCATTTGCTTGATGTGGCACTGAAAAATCTCAAGAAGTTTGATGAATGTGATGCATTGTCCAAAGTGGTAACAAGAGCCCAGAATCTATAGCCAATAGCAGAAGATTCAAAAAAATGTAGCTGTTGGCTATAGGTAGAACAATCTTGCATCAATTATGCAGTAGCTGAATCAGACTAACATATTGGTATTGACTAGATACATTGTGAAATACAAGATATTGTTCTTATGTAATCTATGAATGCACATCAATGGTGTGCATTGGTATATAAATATAATACAATATGCACTGTGGGCACAATGGTTAAGCTATAGGTAACCTCGCTAGTTACAGTATCTGTTTACAAGTTCCCCCAGTCATTTATATACTGGCACTACAGGACTATCTATACTATACTCTGATGCCCTTTGAGTGAGGTCTATGTGGATGAATCCAGACCTAAGACAGACACAAAGAAGAACTGAATTAATTCACCCAAGATAGACACAAAGAAGAGAGAACATGCTACTTGTTGTGTAAGTCTAAGGTCTGTATATGGACAAAAAAGGAGGATTACTACAGCCTCAAATGCATGTCAAGAAAAAAGAGCAGCTAAGGTTGTCACACAAAGTCTGACAAATGGAGTCCATAGCAACAGGTAGCTGACTAGATGTGATAAGGCAGGAGACCTTATCCATATCAAAGGGAAACTAGTCCAAGGCAGTAGCAAATCTTTGATGTGTAGTATCAAGAAGAATCTTTGCAAGTCATTTCATCAGTTAAGATCCATGAGAGTTTGAATGAGCTGGAAAGAAAAGAAAGTTCCCACAAATGAAATGGTAATGGGTGTCTATGCTTTGAGTGGGAGGAAGTACTGTCAGATTTTGCTATATTGATAGCACTCTGTTTGTTGCAGAAGAGAGGAAAAGGGAGAGTTATGAGGAGATTGACCCAGATGGCTTCTTTTTATAGCATGGGCTAGAGCCATATATTTAGCTTTAATAGATGATAAAGCTATAGTGTGATGACAAACAGGACATAAGGCTAGAATGCATCAAGAACACATAATTGAAAACACTTCAGCAAGTTGAAGCATCAAATGCCCAGTCTGCATTGACAAAAGTACAACCAGTGGAAAGGACAAGGAAAAGGGCTGGATTATGGTCTGCAGTGGCAAAGTTGTATTCAAAAAGGTGCAAGTAAATGAGTGTGATAAATTTGAATTATAGCCATGTGCAAGGTCAGATCAAGTGCATAGGCTGAGATAGAGGAGCAAACCAACAAGTGGTTGGTAGTAAATCTTGATGTCAATATCAAGAATCTCAGAAAGTCAATTCAGAGATAAATCCTGGAAATTGTAAAGTGAATGGTGAAGGGGGACTTTGGATTTCTTGGCATCAATAACATTATAGGATGTAAGTGTCAGGGGACTCCTCATTCATTCCCTCATTCATTTTTTTCCTCTTTCTTTCTCCCTTCTTAAAGCCTGATACTCTACCTCATGGTCTACATGTGCCATACATACTCTTTTATTTCACTTGACTTTGATGCTAGACACCTGAAAGTGTCAGACTTGTCTGAGCTTCAAAGAAGGGAGTAATTGATAGCAATAGTGCACCATTTACTCCCTCTTTTCAGACTCAGCTACACATGTGATGTTGGCATGTGATCTTAGCAGATAATTCAGAAATGTGATCCAGACATGTGACCCAGACATGAATATTATTTTCTTGAGCACTTGGCAAGGTAAATACTTAGACTTGTTTTCTTTTAATCTCCCTCTGCCAGGCACATAGCTATTATTACCTTACTTATACATAGTCTAATATACTTTGATCTCCCTCTGCTAGCTATGTGACTAAGCCACAGCCTTCAGAGGTTGTTTTTACAGCAGAAAAAGTCTCAGGAATTTGGTCTGGGAGCTCCCTTTAGCTGCCTGAACTCCTTTAAGCCCCTTAAATCCCTTTCCCACTGGACTGCCTCTGCCCCTTGCATTTTCATGACTCAGCCAGCCTGTCACAACCCACACCAACCCCAGGCCCCGGACACCCACCAGACCACCCCAACCACTCCAGGACACCAGGACCCTCACCAACAGCCCAAGGGACACACCCTCCATCAACCCCGGCACCCCGGCACCCTGGCATGCCACCATCAACCCCCCATCAACCCTGGTGCCCGCCTTGCACCCGACTTCCCCAGCATTCCGGCACACCTCCCACCAACCCCCACCTGGCCCACCAACCCTGACCACCCACCAATCATCAGGCTTCCTGCACGATCACCCTCCAAATGTCCTGCACGACCTCCTCTGGCACCATTCAACACCTCAGGTACACAGCCCTGCGCACTGGCTCTGATTGACACCCCCAGGATTGAACCTCCCCGAGCTGGTCCCAGACCTCACTACTTAAGCCTGCAGGTAGCGTCCCGTTACAGTAGTCTTGATATTACCTTTGCCATTACTTTGTCATACTACCGTTTTGTACAAGCTGTTCTGTCTATCTTGCCTGCCAATCTACTTCTTTTCTCTCCAAGTCTTCTGGTTTCTCTAAGTCTCTCTTCTCTCTTTGCAGTCTTCCAGGCTTTGTCTCAGTCTCCCGGTCCCTCCTATCTAACCTCTGCACACTTCCCTTTCCACTTCCCTCATTTCCGGACTTCGCCTGGAACCCTGTAATGCAGTTACTGAGCCTTTCACGCATGAGACCGTAAGTCAGAACTTATCAATTGATTCTGGCTATGGTTGTGCGAAAAGACTACTTGAGGTTACATAAGTAACCTCACAACTTATATAGTAATTACATAATAGCTAAGTAAAATAATAACTATAGTAATAATACTGTAGTCTAGTGCTGTAACGGGCACGATCCGTTACATACCCCCCTCATGAGACCATTATAGGTCTTATTGAATAATGAATCAATGAAAACCAATGAGACCTTACTGGGTCTCATCAGTATAAATAAGAATAAAATAAAATGCAGGGTATAGGGCAGGAGATAGCACCCCACCTATTGTGCAAATTCTTCTTTAGCTGTTGACATTCTCCCTCTCTCATTACGGAAGTTTGCTATTAGGGGACTTGACAGTTCCCTTACAGCCAATATGCTGCGTTGCGGTGCACGCAGGTGCTTAGAAGAGCCCGAGCAGGTAGCTTTGGTCTCATTGCACCAAAGACTGATACCTTGGAGAGCGACTGGAAGCTCTCTGAAGATGTCAAAGAAGTTTCAAATGGCCATGCAAGTTGCGCATATGCGCAACTCGCGCTGCTCAGACTTTGCCTGATTGTGTCTCAATTAGAGCGCAATAGAGCAACCTGAAGGGACCTGTGCCGGTCCCTCCCTGATGGTTCTCCCATCCATCCAGGAAGACCATAGAGACCACATTAAGTGGCCTCTACGTCCATAAGGTCTTGTGCAGATTCCGCTATGGCTGTCATTTCATCCCATCCCACAGCTTCAGTGTTGACCAAAGCAAAGGCATCAGGGTGATCTGTGGCCTCAGCTGGGAGCCTGGAGACTGCAACGTTGGTTGCAGTCTCACTAGACCCCGTCTCAGGGGGTGGGTATGAATTGACAACGGTGGTGTTAATGTTGTCAGACTCGTCCATAGCGATTGGAGGCATGGGGAGTGCCTCCATCTGCACTGTACCAGAGTCTGGTACAGGCGTAGGGGAGGAGACTTCAGGTGTAGTCTCCTCCAGTGGATCTGGTTGCATTAGGGACTCGTCAGGTCCCAGTGGTGGAGTTGTGGTCATCACCAGAGATGGTGGTGCCGGAGCAGCATGAACAGCCACTGCTGGGCGATTGGCCAGGTATATGAACCTGGCGTCTTTGCTATACCAAAGCCACTCTTGATCTGAAAGTGCCTGGAGGTCCTTGGCCTCCAAGAGTTGAATGAGAACGTGGAAGCGTTCTCAATCGTCAGGGGTGGGCTCATACCACTCATCGTAACCAGGCAAGATTCTTGGAGCTCCATGGAGCTGCAGGCGTCAATGCCTATTATTGTCAACGCTCACGAAGAGGTCAGTATGAAGACCACTCCCAGACCAGTGATAGTCCAAGTAGCGTATGCTGTAGGTATACGCGTGGTCCATCCACATACATGGAATCCTGTTGGCAAGGAGGTGGCAAAGCGCCTCCGTATCGCCAAGGTTAGCAGCTTGCCCAGGCTCTACGTGGAGCCTGTGCAATGGAAAGCTATAGTTATTGATGGCCTTGAAGGGCCTCATGCTTTCCTGATTATACGCGTCCACAGCCTCTGCATAGAGGCGGGGGTGAGCAGCAACAAGAGCAAAAGCTCTCATGTATGCAGCACAAGCATGGGCACCAGTGGGTGCCAGTGCACGTGCTAGGACATAGCCAAAGACAGTGCCTCGGCTGACTCGTCCAGCAATATCCATAGCGATCCCAGACACAAAGTTCTGGGATCCAGGATGACCATGGTGCAGTAAGTACTGTGCCCACCAGTCTATCTTGAAGTGGTGCTCTATAGGGACCTGAGGTAGTCCTGCACCACGAGTCAAATTATCTGATCGGCCCAACATGGCCAATGCTTGTGAAGGCAGAGGCACTGGGAGCCAGTGCCTATTGTTGCTCAGTAGGTGGTGCACAACATCGGCTGTGTCTATTTCAAGGACTCGGCGCATGGACCGGTCCTGCTGCATACTGTGCGTGAAGTAGGAGATCCTATAGAACTCCTGGAGAAGGAGCGCTGCATGAATGCACTCCTGAAGCGTCATCGAGGTACCATTCTCCTTGGTAACTTGTACGAGCAGGTGTACCTGCTCAGGATTCATGGGCATCCCTCATGGGACCCATCAATAAAGTCTGTAGTAAGACTGGGTGGTGTACACCATCCCAGCCAGCTCGTGAGTGTGGGCGATCTTTGCCTCTTCACCCACGTATACTACATTGGTCATTGGTGACCAATAGAAGTTAGGGTGCAAAATGCCCCTAAAGTCATTCTGGCATTCCCAACGCCCGTTGACAAAAGTAGTCTCCCAGCTGTCTGGAAGGCGGCCAGGCACTGTATTGTTGAGCCGTTCAAAGTTCTGTTTGGACTTCTTGGCATCCTCAGCTAAGCGTCGGTCGACCTTAGCATTGTGCAATTGTTTTAGACGACAAGCTATCTCGTCGTCATCAGGTTCAATCTCCTGATATGCTCGTGATGGGTCCATCTCGTTGGACCCAGAGTCATTGTTGTTGTTGCCCCGTGGCTGCATGATGAAGAAGTGTTTGTCATTCTCCACGCAGTGTACAATAGATGACGGCCACTCAGGATACTTGTGGGGGAATGTATAGATATGAGGTTCATCAACCTCAATATAGCTGGGATGGGCTCAATCGGGTACATTCCAAGGGAAATGTACCTTGTGGTGGGCAACAGGCTTGTTGCCCTTCAACGACTGACTGGGTGGCACCACAGCGCCACTCTTAGGAGGCGGCATAGGCTTTGACAAGCCTATGGGTACTATGGGTACTGGGTTCATGGACCCAGTCACAATTACTTTGGGGGGGGACAGTTTGACGTCCTTCCCCTTCAACTGCAAAGGGGTGAAATCCCCCATCTCCACCTCCTCCCCTGATGGACCAATGTCCTCATAGGGCAACACTGGTGCCCTATCCCCAGGGGTGGATTGAAGGTCCTGTCGACGGGCTTTCCGTGGCGAATCCCCAACTGGAGAAGGTACTCTCTTCCCCAGTCCTATCGCAGAGCAGTAGAGGTCCGATGGGGCCTCATCCCTCTGTCGTTGAACAATGTCAAGTTTGTTTAGAACTTGGTTGAGTGCAATTTGCACTACAGGGTTTTTGAGGACGTCCATCCCGACGTCCTCTGGTACTCCAGCATTGTGGAGGCGCTGTAGCAGATGAGCAAGTTGTTCATCCACCTCCACATTAGGTGAAGGCTTGCAAGCCTTTGCTTTCTCCTTCTTCTTCAACCCAGAGGCATCACTTGTATGCCCTGGGTACTCCAAGCCACGGGATGGCGCTGACAACTCACTCATTGTTGGTGCTGCCGACGCCATATTGTCCATGTCCATCTTGTGGGGAGAGACAGGGGCGAACCAATTGCGGCTCATCCTGGGGTTTGCCAAAGTGGCAGGTACTTGAGGACCTGCTGGAAAAGCCTGAGTTACCACAGGAACTTGTGGTAACACGTATTGGCTGAACTCCTGCGACCATACAGGCTGTATGGGTGCTGGCTGTCCCCCAAACAACGCGCCTTGGTACGGTGGTGGTCGTACCTGTTGTGAGGAGCCCTCCACAAATCGTGGGGGGGATGACACGTGTCCCCTACATGAGCCCTGATGGCCCACAGCCCCTTCTCGAGCTGTTCCTTGTCCTCGCTGAGCCACAGGGTGGCTCAAAACTCCGTACACTGGCAGGGCCACATCGCCCTGCCTCTGGCATGGCTTGAATTTTTGTGGGGAGGCAGGCCAGGGCCCCCTCCCCAATCACTTGGGTTGGGTTTTTTTGACAGAGTAAGGTGTGTCAAGAAAAAAAAAGAACTTTGTACAGGCAACCCTTTTAGCAGCCCCCACATGGCTGACTAATATGGTGCCTACAGCCGGCATGCACCGGCATTAGCCACGAGTTGGCTAATATATCAACACACCACAGACTAGAAGTCTGTAGCTTACTCACGTGACATGCTCCGTCATGCTAACTGTCCAGGGTGTTTTACCCCCTAGACCTCCAGATATCAGTCAAGGGCCTCTAGGTCCTTGCATACCTCCAGTGACTCCCAGGCTCCAACAAACCTCGAATTCCAGACCTGAACTGGTCCACCAATGACCTATAAGATCATTGACAAACCATTCCTGGTCATCTGGGGCGCCAAAGCTGTATGGCTGCGGCATCATACAATTTGGGAATCTCAAATCATCAATGGCCTTGTAAGGCCGCAGCAACAATATGTGGAACTTAGGATGGAGCCTTCGCATATGCAAGGCTCCTGGAAGTTCCAGGGTATAATTTGAGGTCTTGTCAAAGACCTCCAGGACCCGATAGGGCCCTACCCACTTAGGACAAAGCTTACGAGCTCATCCTTTGGGTAGAGTCAAATTCTTCATCAAAAGGTACACTAATGTACCTTTCACAATGTTGGGTCCAGCCTGGTGCCGCTGGTTCGCGGCATGCGTTTGAAAAATGCGCCTCTATAATAGCATCAGCGCTGCGGCCAGATTTTGCAGCGCTTGCAGCGCAAAGTCGCATATTCCCTTAGGAATAACAGAGTCAGACCTGATCTCCTTAATCATAGAAGGCAGGTAACCACCGTTCAACTTGAACGGTGCATACTTTGTCGACTCCAACACACTCGCATTGATTGTGAACTCAGTGAGGTCGATGTGTTCGACCCAATTGCATTGATCAGGTCGCATGACCATCCTGAGTATTTGGCCAACACTACGGTTGGCACGTTCCGTCTGTCCATCCGTTTGTGGATGGAAAGATGTAGACATTAGGAGCTTAGCTCCTAAAATCTTATGTAGTTCACGCCACCATTTTGACGTGAACTTGGAATCATGGTTGCTGACAATAGAGCTAGGGAGGCCATGTAGCCTCACTATTTCTTGCAGATAAATCCAGGACAGCTGAGACGCTGTCATGGTAGTATGTACTGGTACCAGATGTACCATACTGGTCATGCGACATATGATTACCCACAGATAGTTGAAACCTTTAGACTCTGGTGATGAGCCCCCGGTTTAGCCCAACGCATTTTAAGCCTTTAACGCACTAGTACCGACCCAAGGCGGCAAGACTCCAGCAGCACCCTACGAGCAAGTCCCCTTCTCAGCACCAACGCATCCTTGCAGCCAACCACAACACCTACAGGCAACGGTAAAACTACTCACGTGACAGTCAGCCTTGCCGCCTGCTCCCTGGGAAGTCGCAGACATCACCAGCTCGCAGGCTCTCCTCCACACAAGGAGTATTCCACTACCTCCAAACTCGACGCGTCCCGGTCACGTGATGCATCACAACCCCTACCTGCACGTGCCACTCCCACCAGATAATTAATGAAAACCACGCCATCACCTCTGCATACAGGCTCCACACTCCGCCGGCATTCTCTGCCACCACCGGCAACTCACCGCTGGCTCGGCCTTCCTCTTCAAGTTGGAATATGTCCATATTTGACTCAATGATGACAGATGATCAACAGCTGACACTTTCAGTCACCACCGCCACACGCCACATTACAATTTAGCGCCCACCCTTGTCAAAACTCTGATTGATGCCCTGCACGTTATGTGGTGGCACGCCCAAGCTAACCGCCCGCATGACGCTCCCTGAGTATCATTTACCTTCCTTATAGTCTTATTATTGGACCTTTCACTTACATTTCATTAGCGGCAACTATTAGAGTTGTTGCCGACCCTTCACTAAGTTGCCGCCGTCACTTACTATAAATACCTTACCATTTGTCAGTAGAGAACCATTGAATTGCACTCAGCACCTTCATGCCCCAGTTCAGATCGGCTCCACACTCTGCCGGCACTCCCCACCGGCATCAGCAGATCACTGCCAGCTTGGCCTTCCTCTTCGAGTCGGAATATGTCCATATTTGACTCAATGATGACAGATGATCAACAGCTGGCACTTTCAGTCACCGCCACCACATGCCACATTACAATTTAGCGCCCACCCTTGTCAAGACTTTGATTGACGCCCTGCATGTTATGTGGTGGCATGCCCAAGCTAACCGCCCGCATGACGCTCCCTGAGTATCATTTACCTTCTTTATAGTCTTATTAGCGGACCTTTTACTTACATTTCATTAGTGGCAACTATTAGAGTCGTTGCTGACCCTTCACCAAGTCGCTGCCATCACTTACTATAAATACCTTACCATTTGTCAGTAGAGAATCATCGAATTGCACCCAGCACCTTCACGCCAAAGTCCAGATCTCTAAGAGCTCGCTTGAGGCACTAAGCAATTAGCGACTCTGCCTTTCTCCATCTCCGACAAAGGTTCTCCGTGCGACCTTTGTTCCACATCTTGAACAGTACTATACAAGTACACCTCCGTTGTTAGCGCCAACGCTTGCCGCCTCTTAGCGCCAACCTTAAAGATTTGAAGCTTTGTAAGCTTATTACGCACCATCTCCCGCACTCCTTGAACTCTTACCGCCTGCCGTGATCAACGGCAATATCCTTGCTGCCTTATATCACTTTCTAGGATCAAGTAACTGGGACCTGCCCAGGACTCCCTCACACTTCGCAAGCCCAACGCGAAACAAGGCTAAGTGCAGCTTACTAAGACAGCATCTAGCTAAATTTTGGGCGCATCACCAGGAATGGACCAATAAAGTCCATTCCAATAGAGTCCCAAGGCTTGGTGGGTATGGGCAGGGAATGAAGTTTCCCTGCAGGGCGCTGATTGCTCCCTTTTGCCCGCTGGCATGACTCACAAGTCGTGCAAAAAGCGAGTGTATCAGCTACCATGGTTGGCCACCAATACCAACGGCAGATATATTCCATTGTTTGTTGAGCCCCAAAGTGGCCCAACACGCTATGAGCCTGGTCAAGAATCTGGGTTACCAATTTGCGGTCTCAGGGTATACATAATACCTTGGTTCTGACCAGATTTTTTATCCAGATCAAGTCGCCCAACACCCAAAAGGCCTTATAGTCCTTTGGGTGTTCCAAGATTTTTGTGAACAGGGTATCTTTATGGTACCCTTCACTGACCCTGCAACGTAGCAATGCATCAGTATAGTCACGAGGCCTTTGAGCAGTGGGGGAGGCCTGTAAAGCCTCACCTAGCAGAATATCCGCATCCTGGTCTTGGGCAGGAGGGCTAATACTATCTGCCCTACCCGCAGCCAGTATCTGAGCCTCATCATCTTGAGGCTCATGCCAATCCAGCAGGGGTCCTGGGTGGATCATATTAAGATCCACACATGCCTGTAGCTGGTCCAAGTGCTGCTGCAATTCAGATACCCATTAAGGGGGAGAATTGTCTCCCTCTGGGTCTATTCTTGCATCAGCATGGACAAACTCATATATATGGTGTACGTCTTTAGACGTATCACTCTCATAGTAGCAAGACAGACAGTCTGCTACTTTATTCAATGATAAACGCTTCTGCCAACGTTACACGGCTCACGCCATGCTGCAGTACATGGTGGCCTCATTACTTCTCTTACTGACACACTGGGTTCGCTGGCCGTGGCCACGAAACTTTGACATATGTAATGTCAAAGTTGAATTTGGACAAGTAATCCATCCAGTGCTGTTGATGCGCTGATGGATTCTGTTGAGTTTTGAAAAACTCAAGCGCCTTGTGATCCATGATCACATGGATTTTATATCCTAGGAGCTTATCCTCCCATTTGAGGAGAGCTTCCAGAATTGCCAAAGTCTCAAGTTCATGCATGGCATAATTTTGCTGTGCATTAGTGAACTTTTTGGACATGAACCCAGCAAGCCTACAGGTCTGCCAAGTTGGTCCTTGACCATACATGGCTCCAACACCCATCTTCAAGGCATCGCACACCAGCCAGATCAGATCCTCTTTATGAGGATCAATGGGTTGGATGATTGGCGTTTCACTGCAGATATGCTTAATCATGTCAAAACACCTCTGGTGCAAGGGTCGCCAATAAAAGGGCAACCCATTCTGCGTCATTGCCATGAGGGGTCCGGTATATATCAGGCAAGAAGTTGCTGATATAGTTTACCAACCCCACAAAGCGTTGGATATCATTGTAGGTTCTAGGAATGCACCATTCCTGGATCCTTGTTAATTTAGACTCATCAGGGTGAATACCCTGATTGTCTATAATGTGCCCTAAGTGTAAGGGCGACCTCCGGGGGTTGTGGCTAACCACACAACTGGCAGAGGGGAATCCAAAGTATATTAAAAGGTAAATATAACAAGAATAGTAAGTGGGTAAATACCTGGCAGAGGGGAATCCAAAGAGAACAAGTCTAAGGATCCCTCTGCCAGAGTCTGAGAAAATAAACATAGGTCACGTGTCCGGTGGCTGTGCTAGCTCCGGACTAAACTCCGGACTAAAAGTAAGTAACCAATGGAATAATGTAAGTCAGGGGACACCGGGGAGAATAGATATAACAGAGGAAAAGGAGGGAGAAGGGGAGTCCCCTGACATCACCCCCCTCTAGAGTGCGGCGACTCGACGCGTGGGATAGAACAGGTCCTAGACTGCCTGGTCGGTTGGGGAAACGGGGTAGATGCCTTGGATGGCGCGGGGGGCATTGGGGTATGTGCGGTGGAACTCCTGCACCAGGGCGGGTGCATGGACATTGTTGGCGGGCTCCCAGGAGATGTCTTCAATACCATAGCCTTTCCACTTGACCTTGTACTGTAACTTGTGGCAGAATAGACGGCTATCCAAGATCTTCTCCACCTCATACTCTGGGCCATTGGCAGCTAGGACCGGGGGCAGTGGCAGCGGAGCTCGTCGGCCAGGAATGGGGTCGTCCGGGGCCGGCAGGAGTTTGACTACGTTGAAGACCGGGTGCAGCTGACGCATTCCGGGGGGCAAGCGGAGTCGGTAAGCCAAGGGGCCCACCTGTCTTTCCACTACGTACGGCCCCAGTTGGCAATGAGACAGCTTCCGGGATGGCCGTGTGGTGGCAATATCTGACCCGTCCAGGTATACGCGGTCCCTGGGCTTGTACGTGGGCACCGGAAGTCGTCTGCGGTCGTAGTACCGGGCCATGTCATCCTTTGCCTTGGTCAGGGCAGCCTTGGCCTCCTCCTGGGCTTGGCGCATCCGATCTATGAACTCGTTGATGGACTCATTCTCTGACCAACGTCCCGGAGGTTTGAACCCCATCCGGGGGTGGCGTCCAGTGTCCAGGAGGAACGGGGAGACCTTGGTGGTGGAGTGAACGTGGTTGTTGTACTGGAACTCTGCCTCCGGAAGGAGTTCATCCCAATCGTCTTGCCGCTCATTGCAGAACAGCCGGAGATACTGCTCAAGCTCCTGGTTGACCTGCTCTGTCTGGCCGTCGGACTGGGGGTGGTACGCGGTGGAGGTGTGGAGTTTGACGTGGAGAAGTCAGTAGAGCTCGCGGGTGAACTCCGCTACGAACTGCGGGCCTCGGTTGGAAACGTAGGCATCGGAGAGGCCGTGGAGCTTCCATACGTTCTTCCGATAAAGGTTGGCGGCACCCATGGCGGAACAGGTGGTGTGGGTGGGGATGAAGTGAGCGCGCTTACCACACAAGTCCACGACCACCATGATGGCATCGTAGCCATGAGAGTCCGGTGATGAGCCTCTCACGTGGCTCAGCGCATAACACGACACTTACCGATGCACGGTACACTTGCCACGCACTGCCGACCCTTGCCGCACTTATACCGTCTCTTACCATGCATTTCCCATGTCCTTGCCAACTTTCTTTGCCACCTCTTGCCGCATTTTTGACTACTTTACTCTTTTTCTTATTGCACTCTTGCCAACGTTTCTTGCCGACTTGCCGCCAACCTTTGCCGACTTAACGCCATTTCCTTGCCGACTTACCAACTTTCTGTACTGCCTTGCCACTATTCCTTGCCACCTTCCCTTGCCGACTTTTCCACACTCTTGCCGCCATTGCTTGCCGCTTCTTGCTGCTTTTGGATAGATTGGAGTTGTGTGGACACAGTTACATTGCCGGAATGACAGGTGATGGACAGCCT
>JAGGAT010000903.1:0-14812 GCA_017657195.1 Termitomyces sp. T70a | reverse complement strand
TTTACTGTAAGAGACAGATATGAGGCCAAAATAAGAGAGAAGAACTTTAGAGGTTGAACAAATACAGAGAATACACTATATTGATGCTACTATAAATGATATTGAAGATCAGAGAATGCCAAATAAGTAGAACAGGGAAACAAGATTTCAAAGTCAAATTCAAGGGTGTTCAGGAGTCAGAGGTCAGAGTTTGAATAAGACTTAGTCACTTCATAACATTTATGTATCTGCTGAGTATCTAGGCTAATTAAGGCATCCAAAAGTGTACATGTCATGCTTAATGATAAAATACACAGAGTAGACTCTATTGACAAAGATACTAGATATGTAATTAGTACTGTAGATATATATACATAGGCTCAAATGTACCCCAGTCAGTTGTATATTGACTGAGGTATTCCAAAACCCACATCCAATCCTTTTCCATCATGTCCTGTATAGTTTATTCCCCTCTCCATTTCCATCCACTTTACACATTGTTGCAGTTGATTGCACAGATAGTCACAGACTGAAAGAACTGAGGAGACTTATATGCAAGTGTCTGGGTGTTTGTGTTCAATAGTGGATATATTAGGAGTATCTATGTTATGTACCTGGGTGTTCGTGTTCAATAGTGGAGAACACAAGAGCACCCAGGGTGAAAATAATATGTTGGATCACGTGATCCACAGTGTAGGTGCTCTGCCATAAGTATCGTAACACTCCCACCTGGCAGAGTGCCCACACTCATCACTGAAGATCAGCTCTAGAAAATTCGCTGACCAGGCCCATTATGCGCTGGAGCTTGTCGACAAGAGTGGGAGGCAGTGCCTTTGTAAGCAAATCAGTGGCCATGTCTTTGGTGGGGATGTAAACAGGGCAAATCTTTCCATCATCCACGGCCTGGCGGAGCCAGAACCAATGCTAGTCAAGATGCTTTAGGCGCCCCATGTGCTCAGGTTGCTTCAAAACGTTGATAGCAGACTGATTGTCAATGTTGAGGACAAGAGGGGTAGACTGCGGCATTCCAATGTCTGCCAGGAAGCTACGGAGCCAACAGAGTTCACGACCAGTCTCACTGGTGGCCACAAATTTGGCCTCAGTAGTGGAGAGTGCAACAAGACTTTGGAGCTTGGACATCCAACTCACCGCACCGCCAGCAACTAACAAAATGGAGCCAGATGTGGAGCAGCCATTGTCTGGGTTGCCACAGTGGTCTGAGTCAGTGTAGGCAATGAAAGGGGACAAAGCAGAAGCAGCCAAGTATTCAATTTTGTAATCTAAGGTTCCCCGAATATATCTCATGAGGTGCTTGACTGCAAGCCAGTGCTTGGGTCCAGGGCAGAAATTGAACTGGCATAGGACGCTGACTGTGTGCGCGATGTCAGGCCACATGCACATAGCGAGGTATAGAAGGGCTCCTGTGGCTTGAATATAGGGAATGTGGCGCATTTCCTTGACCTCGTCGGGTGTGGATGGGGCATCGGCTTTTGATAGGTGCACACTAGGGTTGAGGGGCGTCATGACTGCTTTGGAATCAAACATGTTGAACCTTGATAGCACATCAATGGCATAAGACCATTGATCAATCCAAAGTTTATGATTAGGGTGGTCATGGGTAACGACAATGCCCAGTAGGGCAGTGGTAGGACCAAGGTGCCGCAACTTAAAAAACTTGCACAGCTCTGCAATTGTTTTGAAAATGGCAGGTCAAGATTTTGATGCTAATGTCATATTGTCGACATGCACAGGAACAATGATTTGCACCTGGTCCCTAAGGTAAATGTAAACGCATGGGTCAGATGTAATGCGAGTGAAGCCTAGTTTTAAAAAGACTTCATGCATGCGCTTGTGCCAGAGGTTTGCACTTTGCTTGAGCCCATAGATTCCTTTTTCCAGCTTTGCACACAGTGGTCCTTCACCAGGCTTCTGCTCAATGCGTGAAGGGACGTCCTCTGGAAAACCTTCTGGGAACTTCATGTACAAATCGGCATCCACAACGCCATGAAGGAAAGCTGACAAAATATCCACAGATTCAAGGTGCATGTCCTCTAGGGCGGCCAATGCTAAAATAGTCCGAATAGCTGCCCATTGAGCAGTGGGGGCAAAAGTTTCGTCAAAATCAACTCCGGGCTGCTGATTGAATCCTTGTGCAATGACATGTGCTTTAAACCGGTTGATGGCACCGTCTGGGAGGTATTTAACTCTAAATACCCACCTTGAACCAATCGCTCTGCGACCTGGCAGGAGGTACACAGCTCGCCACATTCCGTTATTCTTAAGTGCGTTCATTTCTTTGCACATAGCCTTGTGCCATTCCGCAGCTTTGTTACTTGCCATTGCTTCTCTGAAAGATCTGGGATTTTTGTCATGAGCTCCAACTTTGTACACTGTTGCAGAGTGCGCATAAAGAGTTTCAAAACCTCCAAGATCCAAGCTGTGCTCCACAAAAGCACAACCAGCAATGACAGCTGCATCAGCAGAACTAGTGTTTATGGTAAACGCTACGTCTTGCTCACCAAGCTCATTGATGTTGCCAACATCCACATTCCACAGTGCTTCCTCTTCCGATGCATCAGGATTGGGGGAAGGTGGTGGTGGCGGTGGTGGATCACGAATTAATGGTGATTCATGGTTAGCTTGGTGTTCAATTGCATCATAATATTCTGCATTGCAATTGCATGCTGGCAAACGAGTCCATTGGCTAGGTTCTCTTGGTGGTGGAAGCGCACGTGGCTGGCGTGGTGCTCGTAGGATGGGTACAGGGTCTGGTGGTTGAGGAACAGCTCCCACCGCTTCTGCAGGTGCTCCCACCAAATCTGCATCATCTATTGGTGTAAGTGGCTCATTAGAATATGTGATGTTGACATCTGGACCCTTGGGATCTGCGCTGGTGATGGTGTGGTCAAGGGAATCATATGGTGGGTACTCAGGCAAGTTGTCAAATGCAGAGGCTGGTGGCAGCGACAGCATGTTGACAAGTGACAGACCTGGGAAACGATTCTCATCAAATATAATGTCTTGCAACACCACCACTTTGCTTGTACGTGGTATGTAGACCTTCCATCCTACATTGTTGTTTGGGTAACCAATGAAGATACCAGGGAGTGTGTGTCCTTGGAGGCCATGTCTCTTGTCCCTTCCAATAAGCACATAAGCCGCACAGCCAAAAACACAAAAGTGGCCGATGCGTGGCTTCTTCCGTTTGTAAGCCTCAAAAGGGGTTATGTTGCCTGGTAGAGTGGACGTTGGGGATCTATTATGCACATGGCAATACGCTCCGAGTGCATGAGCCCAGAAGCTTTCAGGCAAGTTGGCTTCTGCTAACATTGCTATAATAGCTTCCTTGATTGTTCAGTTTAGATGCTCAGCAACCCCATTCTGCTGTGGCGTGGCAACGTTTGTAAATTCGAGGCGTATTCCAGCTGCTTTGCAGAAGTTTAGAAAAAGCTTTGATACATATTCATCTCCTTTGTCATGGTGTAGACACTTGAGAATTGCACCAGTTTGACACTCTACTTGTGCCTTGTAAAGTTTGAAGGCCTCAAAAATGTTGCTCTTTTGGAACATGTCATATGCTTCCATCCATCATGTGCAATCATCTACAAAGGTGACCCACCATCTTTGGTTGGTTTGATGTGCGCCTTGCTGCATTGGACCATGCACGTCACTGAAGACATGTCCCAAAACTTCGGTTGCTCTGTCAGCAGTATGGGGAAAAGGAGTCTGATGTTGTTTTCCTTGTAGGCAGGGTTCGCAGATCAACGGAATTGACTTATCCAGAATAATGACTAAATCCTCACTTCAACTATGTTTAATGAACATTTTTAGGCAGTCAACACCAAGGTGACACATTCTTCTGTGGAGAAGGTGTTTATCAACGCTTGCTCCTGATGTATGAGCAGTTTGAGCGGTGTCATCTCCAATTGTTTCCCCATTGAGATATGACGTGAGCGTGTGATCAACAGTTGCAGTCATCACTGTTTCATCTTGAATGTTGAAGTGGACTTTGCGACTGAGAAAGGTAACTGTGAATCCATGATATACAGTGAGGGTGGTAATCGAGAGTAAATTGTTCACTAGCTCTGGTATGAACAGGACATTTGTAATAATAACATTGTTGAGTGGTTTATTATTCTGATCCTCACCTCGTGGCCTGAACCTCACTGAACCTTTCCCTGCAGAGTATATCACTGCCCCATTTGCTATATGTATTGGAACCCACCATGAAGTGAACAAATGAGGCAAGAACCATTTTCAATGTGGTGTCATATGGGACAAGGCGCCTGAGTCTGTGTTCCAACGGACATCAGGCAGTTGCACTGGAAGAAGAGCAGATTGACAAACTGCTGCTTCAGCCTTTGCTGTGGGGCCATCACATCTGGGCTCTACTTTTGCTGCCTCAGCCTTTACATTGGGCTTTGCCTCTTTGGCTTCCTGTTTTCCACCCTTACGCAATCGAGACCTTTTTGATTTTGATCCATTGTCATCCTTTTTGAGTTGCGTGTGTGCTGTCTGCAAATTGGGACATTCTTGTACTTTGTGTGCCCCATCACAAAGATAGCACATAATGGCTCGTGCTGCTGCTGCTGCTATGGCAGCTGCAGTTGTGGTGGCTTCCTTCTCCGCTGTGCGTCATTGTGTTTCCTCTGTTTGGAAAGCTTCAAGCATGGCTTCCTTGGTGAGGCTGTTGAGCATCAACACAGAGGATATGAAAGATCTGTATTCTTCCTGTGGTAAAGTGCGTAGCATGGCCATAATTGACAACTCGTCATCCAGGACCTCAATGGTGTAGGCATGCGTAGTGACGCCACCAGAACCTACAAAGGGTGGAGGCCGAAGCATGCAAATGTGTTGCATAGCTCCTTCAACATGTGTACAAAGGTCAGGAAGGGATTCTTCATCTCTTTTTTGGATGCTGAAGAGATCACTTAAGGAATTGAACCGAGCATTGGGGGCTGACTTTGAGTGAACACTTCTAAGTTTTCCCACATTTCCTTTGGTTTATCTTGGATTGAATCAACATGAATTTTGTTGCCTTCGTCCAGCCATTGATAAATCTCTCTGGCTGCTCTGTCACTCCTGAGATGATATGAACTCCACACAGCATAAGACGTGGGATTGTTTGGCTCTAGAAGTGGAGGGAATTCTTCTCCAGTAACTATGCAAGCTCCGCCGACTGACATAAGTCTTCCTAACATAGACTTTTCCCATTCAGTGTATTTGATGGTGCCGAGCTTTGACATCGGTGATTGAGAACCATTGGTGACGTCGTCCATTTTATGGTGATATCAGCTGGGTGATTATATGACTGTTGAAAAAGGGTTTTCAGGCAAGAGTATTGTCAATCTTCAGTGTTAGAGTCTGTGGGCTGGGGCCCATAACCTGTTGCAGTCAATTGCACAGATAGTCACAGACTGAAAGAACTGAGGAGACTTATACGTAAGTGTCTGGGTGTTCATGTTCAATAGTGGATATATTAGGAGTATCTATGTTACGTACCTGGGTGTTCATGTTAGTGGAGAACACAATAACACCCAGGATGAAAATAATATGTTGGATCACGTGATCCACAGTGTAGGTGCTCTGCCATAAGTATTATAACACACATGTCATGTGTTCCCTTACATGCCTGAACCCCTGCTCAACAGACTCAAAGCTAAAGAGGAACAAAGAAAAAACAAGATAAAAGCACAATATCAGCTCCATCACAAGTCCAAAGCTTTTAATTGACTGTGGGAAAATATATACTAATGGAGCAGTCTCTATATATGGTCACTAAGTCAGCATCCATTTGGGGCAAGTGCATTTAGTGGCCATATATGGTCACTAAATGGCCTGTCAAACTTAGTGACCTGGCTAATTAGCCCGGATATGCCTATTGCCTGCCACTGGCAATACCGATAGATAATTCGTGATATTTCCCCTTCATATCTATAGACCTCATCAATATCATCAGTTGCTCCCCGCCACACATCAATACCTTTGTCATCATCATCCCGCCCTCCGATCCCCACTGCTATCATTCCTTCATTATCCATCAATCCTGTCTTCCTACGCCCATGCCACCATCAATTCGAACATATACGTTGTCTCAGACGTCCATCAATAACTTCTCATGCCCTTGCGCAGTAGCCGCCTTCTTTGCTGATGACGACACCCATTGGAGCAGCCAATCTATCACGTGTGACTGCCAGTCTTTTACACTCATGTCCAAATTAATTACACATACTCTGAAACGCTCCCTGGAGTCCCTTGAGTTTGCCCTTCCACTTGAAAAGAAACAGCGGATGCTCAATGACCTACACATAGAGAGTGACCAGTAGATGAAGCATGGCTGAGCCTCAGATCTTCCTAGGTTTAAATTACCTGAATCAAGACATCTGTTACCATGAATCTAACAGCGGGGCACAAGGTACATATCTTAGATAAGGTAACAAATGTCATCTCATCGCCAAGCAATGGAGCATTCTTGGACGTATCCATTCATGGGGGAATCATTGGAGGTCTTGAAAAATACTATTCTATCCTATGCGGACTCATCAAATGACTACTATGTCCAAGCTATGCCTATCGTCCAGTCTTCAGGGACCGGAAAATCTCGCATGATTGATGAGTTGGCCAAAGACATGATTATGATACCTTTCAATCTCCGACCTCCTGGCAAGAAAGGCAGGCATTTGTACCTTTTCTGCGTTATCTATAGTGTTCACCCATTGTTCTCGATTTTTAGGTTTTCCCCCACCAGACCAGGAAGTTCAATGTTACCTCTCTGCAGGAGGCTCCTGGGCCACCGTGGTGCGGAGATGTCATTCGTTCTTGTTGGCAGTCTTCAGATACACCAAAGAATGTCTTGAAACTATTGATGATAAATTTCGTGATATCCCTGACCATCTGGATAAACCACTGGCAGCCAAGTTTAAGCTTCTTATGACCACTGGTTCATCCTATCATAAACAAGGCAAATTACAAACACAATTCTCTGCCAGAATCTTGAGCATGGCCCGAAGTACATCTATAACCCCAAGAGATGAAGCTCAGCTTGTAAGTCCTCTGCCTGTTGCATCCATTGCGATTCTTTCACTGCTTGATGTAGAAATCTTCACTTTTGGACGATTCTAATGAGTTGACTTCCTATGCAAAAAACAATGGATATGAAGCTGTTGTACTCGCATTTGACGAAGTTCATAGATTGTTCACCTCACCATACAATGTTGACAAAAATGTCTTCTATTGTCTTTGAACACAGCGTTGAATTTCATCAGAGCCAATCACAGACTGATGTCGTTGTTTCTCTCTACGGTTGGTGAGGTGCAATGTTATGCTCCGCCTTCATACATGGATCCTTCCGCGCGCATTCAAAAGAACCTTCTCACACTCATCCCTCCTTTTACACAGGTCGGTTTTGACCAACTAGCAGTTGGTCTAGTGAGAAAGAATTACTGCCACCTACATCAAATGGTTAGTGATGAATGGATGTGCAAGCTTGGCCGGCCCCTGTACGTCCCTGGTATCCCCTCTTTTGAACTTTTTTTGACATGATAGGTTTGGAACACGCTATAAGGCAGGCTCTTTTGAGGAACGCACAGAAATCGTGAGATTTGCCGCCATGAAGCTCTTGGGTGGCCGAATTCTTTCCACCAGGGAATTGGATGAATCAGACACCATTGGTGGGTACTCTTATCGGTTTTTTGTTTCAAGAGGATAAGGACTTTTTGTAGCAATCTTGGCCACCTGTCTTTCCTTATGCTTCAATCGCACAACCTTAGCATTGCGAAACCTTGAAGTCAAGCAGGTAAAAAATCACATGCGACTTTGTCTTACAATAAAAGACGGCAATGAAACGGCCACCACAATCTCACCCTCGGAACCCATTCTGGCAGAGGCACCAGTTATGGTGACATCGTCGTCTCACACTGCGCTCGCAGGTACGTTAACCTTTTATTAGTTACTTACTTACCTACGTCGTCTCACATTGTGCTTGCAGCGCTCAATCATTGATCTTGTTGCGTCATGCGTTTCTTACCCACCCACCATCCCTATTCATTTCAATCATTCTACTTACAATTTTCTACTCATCCATTACACTAGTCCCTCGTAGTTAGCTTTAGTTTGGCTCTTTCTCCCCATTAATGTTACTGGGGGGGTTGACTTGAGAACCTCCAGGACTCAGACATTTCTCACGCAGCAGTGGCCAAAACACTCAAGTCAACTCCTCTCTCAATCGTCAATAATACTCACCTCAAATTAACCTCCAAGGTCCCAGGCACCCTCCGTCACATGGTGTTACTTTTATGTGATGTTCTCATCAAAACAAAACTTGTGACAGCACACCCTTTACTCCACGTCCTCTCATGTATGTATTAGTAGAATTTGTTGGAATCTGTATTATCAGAACCTAGAATATATAGACTATGTTAGAGTCTGATCCTCAGTCTGAATAGAATTGACTATTATTCTGTACCTAGAATATACAGACTACGTTAGAGTCTGATCTGCGGTACAATAAGTATCCGTTTCGTATTAAATGTATAGTAATGTTGACTTACCCTCAGTCTGAATAGAATTGACTGAGGGTGTCGTTGTGTAAGTAACATATATATATGTCCGTATTTCCTTTGTCCATTGACGACAAAGGTGTGTGATATGTGTGAAATAGGAAAAGGGTCAGCACACTTACGGTGTTCTACACCCCAGATTGTAACACTCCTCCTCACCGTAAAGTGTGATGCTCCTCCTCATGCGGAATCCTCATTGTATACCCAGGAGGTTTCGAAGTCTCGTGAACTGTGGCATTGGGAGCGCTTTTGTAAAAATGTCGGCGACGTTGTTCTTTGTATGTATGTAGTGCATCATGATCTCCCCAGAGGTGACTCATTTGCGCAGAAAATGGTACTTAATGTCGACGTGCTTGACGCATGAGTGCAGCAGAGGGTCTTCTGATAAGTTGATCGCCGAGTTATTGTTGCAAAGAATCATCATGGCATTGGCCGGGGCGTATCCCAAAGCGTCCATTAACATCCTCAACCATATACACTCTTGTGCCGCTTCGTAAGCTGCCATGTACTCAGCTTCACAAGATGACGTAGCTACAGTCTTCTGTTTTCGAGTCGCCCATGAGATCAAGCCTGTCCCTAATGACCACGCATATCCGCCGACACTCCGTCGTGTATCAAGGCAATTGGCCCAATCCAAATCGGTGAAGCCTACCAGGTCGATGGGTGCTGAGCCCCCTAAGCGGAGCTGTAGACTGCGGGTGCCCTTCAGGTACCGGAGGACTCTTATAGCTGCGTGCCAGTGAGTTTGGGTATAGCAATCTAAAAATTGCAAAAGCTGCTGAACCGCATGGTGGAAATGGCTAACCATAGCAATCCACCCACCAGGTTGCGGTAAGGAATTTGCATAATTTTCGCAAGTTCTTCTTGGCTGAGTGTCAATCTATCCACACAGCAAAGTTTTGTTCCTGGCTCCATTGGTACAGACAATGGGGAGGCGTTGGTTTGTCCATACTGTGAAATCATTTTGTCGATTAGTATGGTCTGCAAAAGGAAAACTTCCTTATTGAGTCTGTCCCACTTGACTGCAATGCCAATGATATGACGTGGGGTACCCAGGTTGGATATAGTCCAGATCTTTCGGAGTTCGTCTTTAAAATGATCATTTGCTGCTTTTGTGCTTGCGATGGCAAGGAAATCGTCGACGTGAATTCTGGCTATGACCACTCCTCTGTTGGTGTTCTGGTAGTATAGGCAGGCCCTGCAGCAAAGCCTAGTAAATCCGAGTCATTTCATCACGTCGTCGAGGGTTTTATTCCATATTCTACCCACCTGTTTCATGCCATACAATGGCTGCATCAACTTACAGACCCAGTCTTCTTTCCCGCTTGCCTCAAACCCTTTTGGCTGTTGCATAATAATCTGCTCCTCCTCAGGTAAGATCCCATTGAGGAATGCTGTCTTGATATCGACCTGAGTAGTGTCCCAGCCGAGTGTTGCAGCCATGTGCAATAGGACCTGCCACAATTCCACGCGTGCAGTCGGTGAAGTTGTCTTGTCATAGTCGCGGCCCTGTACCATGGTGAATCCTTGTAATACATGTCGGGTTTTGAATCGGGTAATATTTCCATGCTTATCTCGTTTGATAGTGAAAACTGGGCACCCCTTGAATATCCTTTGGCCTGTGGGAATCTTCTCACATGGTATGAGTACCCAAACTCCCATCTCCTTCAACGAGTTCAGCTCATCACGGTAAGATGCCTCCCACCTTGACCAGTCTGGTGACGCCATAGCTTCCTCCAAGGTCTTTGGTGCATCCGCACATGGGTCGACATCAGTTTGTGGGTCCTCAATCATGTTAAGCGCCTGCATTACTCAATCAAGGTCATCACCCACACCCTTGTCATTCTCACCTTCAGGTACATTGTTCCTGAGTTCCTCCAGGGCCCTCCTCCTTCCTGCTCAAGCATCTCTGACCCGTTTGGCTGCTTCCTTTGCTTCTCTAGTGGCTCTCTCTGTTCGTGTTTCGGTTCAAGTGTCTGGGGATGATCGTAGAGTTGGCATGCAGGTTCTGTCAGACTGGCAAAGTAGTATCGGTTCTTCAGGTACTACGAGGGTTGGGTCTTGTGTTGCTTGGCATTCCTCGGCTGTTGTATGTTCAGTGGGCGTGGTAGGAGGGGGTGCAGTGTCGTTATCCTGGGTAATATCCTGGGTGATATGGCCTGGAATGCTAGGAAGCTCTTCATCATCCTAGTGTATACCAGGTTCTGGTGCCAAGTGACAACTTATTGATGTTATGGTCGGAGGATTGGCATCTTGTTCAGCAAGTGGCGTTATATCTGTACTGGGATGAGTGGCTTTTGATATGTCATCTTCGTGGCTCTCGATAAATCGTATGTAATAGGAACTATACACCTTCTTTGTTGACCTGTCATAGCATTGATATGCCTTCGAGTTTGGATCGTAGCCAATTAGAACGCATTTGATGGACCGTTCATATACCTTTGGGTTGTACTGACCCAAAACCAAGACAAATACTCAGCAACCTATCTCGCAAATATATGAATAGTCTGACCTCTTCCCATATCATAATTCATCTGGGGTCACATTGTCAATGGCTGAAGTTTTAGTCTTTCTGTGGAAATGAGTAGCTGTAAGGTAAAACTCATCCCATAGGAACGGGGGACAGTTTGCCGCTAGACGCATAGATCGAGCTTTTCCATTTAGCGTTCTGTGCATACGCTCTACATGGCCGATATGGGCAGACGTGTATGGGGCTCCTACTTTGAGCAAAATACCCTTAGATTGATACCACAACTTGTGTTTGCTCCCATTAAACTTGCCATCACGTCCTGTCCGCAGGATTTTGACTTTATCTCCTGTTTTGTTCTCCCAGGCAAGGATCCAAGCCCGAAGTTCACTGAAACCCTTGTCTTTTGACTTCAGAGGTATTGACCACAGTTTATTGGTAAAATCGTCCACTATATTCATAATTTAATTGTTTCCAGTATGCGACGTCACTGCTGATTGACCTGCCAAATCCACCCAAATTTTTTCGAGCCTCTTTGTTGCCCTATGTCCCCTCCCTTCCTCCCTTTCCTTTGGTACGGGTGTTCGGGCCTGTTTACCAAGAATACAATGATTACATTTGGGAGGTTTGGAGGGGAAGGTCTTGGGCATACCTTCAATCATCCCAGCGCAAGCCATCTGCATGATGGCTTGGTAGTTCGCATGGCCAAGTCTAAGGTGCCAGGTTCTTATGTCAGGAGGCATGTGGACTGCAAGAGCGTGATCACGGTGGAGGTCTAGGGCATATAAGTCCTTCTGAGAGAGTGTGCCGGTTGCAATGATGGTTTTGGTGGACTGTTTCATCAGCTGTGCGCCTTCTTTGGTGAAGGTAGTGGAGATTCCATTTTGCTTGGCTAGTTTGCTGACGGATAGGAGATGAACCGTAGACTCCGGTATATATAGCACATTTTGGACTTCAATACAGGTACCGTCCTTGACAAACAGGCCTATATTGCCCATCCCTTTTGCAATGATGGTGGATCCTCCAACTCCTCGGACTGAGCATTCTGGGATTGGCGTGAGAGTAATGAAGTTGGCTGGGTCAGGGGAAATGTGTACGGTGGCTCCTGAATCGAGATAGAAGGGTGAGGTTTCTGTTGGTATAGCTGCCAGCACCATGTTGTCTTGAATGGGGTTGAGTTTTCCAGATCTAGGCTCCTCCTCAACCGCTATCAAGGCATCAAATTCCATCATCTCGATCTCCATCAAGGAAGCTGTCGGCAGTTTGTCTGAGGCGAGTCCTGTGAATTCTGGTTTGCTAATCGCTGCCCCGCCCTGTGCAGCTACGTATGCAGCAATGGTATTTGAGTCCCCTTCCAGAGTAAAGGCTGACCCTCCCGCCAGTGTGATAGTGATCTTTGAGGTTGCCGGTTTCTTATCTTTTGCCTTTTGCTGGGCATCAAACTTAGCAATCCGCGCTGCCCGCAATTCCTCAATAGTCTTTCTGGCCATACCCCCACCCTCTAGAATGCACCACGGCATAGTATGTCCCATGAACGTTGCGTGTCCCCGAGCCTTACAGTTACTACAGATCAACTTGTCAAACCTGGAGGCCCTCGCCACAAGCGCAGTATCAGCCTGCATGCTCGTGGGCCTATCTGCATCAATGAGAGTCTGTTCACCCTCCAGGAACTGTCAAATCTGAGCAGGACCATATTTGGTCACATCTGCTGTGGCAGTGAGGTCGCAGAATATAATAGATCTAATGTGGGCATAGGATTGGTCGGAGAGGAATGACAGGATTGCGATTGATTGCAATAGATCCTTAGTGACGTTGCCGGCCTTGAAAGCATGGTTGATCTTATCCAGGATGACATCCGCTGTCTTTGTGAGTGATTCCGATGCTGAACATTTTGTCGTCAAAGCCTCCTGGAGCAGACGGACCTGCTGAACTGGCACTGCACCGCCATGGCGATCCTTGAGGTGTTTCCATAATTTGACAGGATCCCATTCTTCAGCGCATAGTTTCTGCTCCGACACGGACAATGCCCACTTTATGAAAGAGCAGGCCAGGCAGTTGTTCCCATTCCAGGCCCGATATGCACAAGGTTCATAGGTCGGATGTGGAGGCGGCGGTTAATTGAAGACGCAGTCCCATAATTGCGCCATAGATAATTCAAGGTCCATGTTGTAAGACCACTCGCCCCATCTGCCGTCATCTTTCTCCAAAATGTGGCCATTCCACACCACCATAACTTTTCCAATGGGGAGTACAGTCAGGTTTACCAAGCCATCAACCTGGCGCATTTCTGCAATGGTTTCAGGAGACAAAGGAGTTGCTGTAGGTGTGTGAGTGGGGGCGGTGGGTTTGGTATCAGTTCTGGGTGTGGTCATTTTGCGTTAGAGGCGGGTACACAGAGTGTTCAGAATAAAAGTTCTCCATGCGAGCCACGTGCAGAATAGATGCGTGAAAATCGGACAGCCGGCCCGGTATAGAGACAATAGACAAAGATTCTGTTGAATTCCAGTATCGCACTCAGAGTACGAAGCAGCAAGGTCCCATAACCTGTTGGAATCCGTATTATCAGAACCTAGAATATACAGACTACGTTAGAGTCTGATCCTCAGTCTGAATAGAATTGACTATTATTCTGTACCTAGAATATACAGACTACGTTAGAGTCTGATCTGCGGTACAATAAGTATCCGTTTCGTATTAAATGTATAGTAATGTTGACTTACCCTCAGTCTGAATAGAATTGACTGAGGGTGTCGTTGTGTAAGTAACATATATATATGTCCGTATTTCCTTTGTCCATTGACGACAAAGGTGTGTGATATGTGTGAAATAGGAAAAGGGTCGGCACACTTACGGTGTTCTACGCCCCAGATTGTAACAGAATTCGAGAACTTGTGTACACTAAGAAGAAATAAAATTAATTTTGAGTCATGCCTACGGCATTGAGCTCTTGGAAGGAGCACTCTCTAGCTGCTCACGCTGGTATGCATCCATGCAATGTGCAAGTGTGCACAGATAAGTGTTCACAGGCTCAACTTATATAAATTTCATATCAATGATAATGATAGGACAGGGCGGCACGGTCTGCGAGTAAACAGCCAAACAGAATAAGGCCGGTGTCGAACAGCCTGATAGGCCGGCACAGTGTGCAGAACGAACAGCCAGATCGTTTAAACTTTATCTTAAACCTTAGAATCCAATGCTGGCCACTGAAGACTGCAATATTGTTTCTGCTGCCGAAAGCTTATCTCGTACCATTGGACACTGTGTTCAATTTACCTTCCCTGCTACTATCGTTATCGTGGAATTCCTTGTATGGTAAGCCATGTACAAGGACCTACGTCGTGTGGGCATTAGCTGAGGTTCGGCCCGGACATATACTATATATACAACCAATGCTTCATCTGGGTCGTTTTTCATTTTCAGTTCCTTACGATTGTGAGGAATTCAACCTGTTAGCTTCCCATGGCGAACATTCTCCTCGATGCTGGTATCTTCTCGTTTACAATTATCCTTTATTTCTACCTCAGGCGACGCATGAATGGCAAACGTTTACCCCTCCCACCTGGTCCTAAGAAGCTCCCAATCCTAGGCAACATTCTAGACATACCTAACGGCTTCGAATGGGTGACCTATCATAAGTGGTGCCAGGAGTTGAGTTAGTTTTAGATGTTGACCATGTTGTAGAGTTTCAGCACTGATTCATTTTGTCAGACTCAGACATTATTCATCTTGATGCTATGGGCACATCGATCATCGTCTTGGACAATGCGAAAATAACTACAGATTTGTTGGAGAAAAGGTCTTCGAT
>JAGGAT010000902.1:0-14848 GCA_017657195.1 Termitomyces sp. T70a | reverse complement strand
TTTAACACTATTTTTGGACCCTTGGCTCTGGGGAATCTTAGACTTGTTCTCTTTGGATTTCCCTCTGCCAGGTGATTAACTATTTACTATCCTTGTTATATTTACCTTCTAATATACTTTGGATTCCCCTCTGCCAGCTGTGTGATTAGCCACAGCCTCTGGAGGTTGCCCTTACAGCATGGTGCCAGGAGAGGGAAGACATTGAGCCCCCAATTTACCCATCCAGCTAGCCATTGCCAAGAGTGTTTTGTATGATATCATGATTTCCCTGCAGGGGAAGCTTTACCAAATGAGGGAGAAAATCACTCCTTCATTATTTTAATGTCATGCTGGTTCTCAAGAAATCTGCCTCAGCAGGGTTTACAGGAGTGACCAGTGACATATCATAAATAGATGGATAGGAGTCAGGATGGGTGCCAGCAAAGGGCCAGAACCCTTCTTGCAGACTGAGACAGACAGACTCAACAAAAGGCCTGTTGGGGTGTGAGGTAAGCAGTTCTTCAAACCTCTCAACATTGATGGGGGTGACAATTTTGAAGAGTTTGGTATGCTCAGTCAGTGTGCTCACAGATGCAGGATTGTCAAGTTCATTTTTAGGTGGTTGCAGAAGTGACTTGGCAATTAGAGACCACTTGGCTGTAGTCAATGAGGAGTAGGTTGAGTCAGCATGGTAATAGTTATAACAAAGATAATTTGGTGGCTTGAATTCTTTTTCAATCTCAATTCTTGCTGAAATGAGTGCACTCATGCTTGGGATGGCTTCCCCCACAGGTTTTGCAGATATGCTGCCAGAAACAGTTTGAGGCATCAAAAGAGCAGCCATTGGTGGTATTCCAGCATTTGCAGACAGCTTGCAAAGACTTGGGTCCATGTGAGCTTCAAATTGTGTGACCTGATTTTGCTGATCCAGGACTCTTTTTGTTACCATAGTTGATTCCATCCACTTTGAGTGTAGAGTCACAGAGATCAATGGATTCACTCCTGTCAGTGAGCAGGAGCTGGGTGCCTCCTCCAACTCTAGCTCAGACCACCTTGTGATAGGCAAGTACCTTCCCATGTGCCAATTCATGCTTGGCCAAGGACAGGCTCAGTATGTGTGTGACATATAATTGAAACTCTCCTTCTCTGTCTGGAAATTCAAAGGTGAGGGCTTGGGCATATGCATTGGCTGCCATGAGCCACTGTCCACTATTTTTGACTTTTCTAGATAGACTGCTGTATCCAAGAATGATGTCACAGTATCCAATATGTCCCTGATTCTCCTGAGGAGCTCCAAGATGGTGGATGCTGCTGAAGATTGCATTGAAACAGGCTGGTTCCCCATGCAAGATTTTGTCCCACTCTGAGGAAGGTATTCCTGATGGGCAGTATGTGAGATAAGAATTTTTCATTTGATTTTGTTGGTATGTCATAAGTATTTTTGGAGTAGTTTGCAGTTTTTGATGCATTGTGGGTCTCCAGTCTCTCTAGCAATTTTTTCTTTGTCATACCATGGTAACCCTTGGTCCTTGATCCTGCATTGTTTGTGTCCACAGCTTTCATCCTCTGACGTAGAATTAGAGGACTCTGAGGAGCTAATGGATTCATCACTGGAGCCATCAGAGGAGTTGTGTACTGGTCGTTTATCACCACAGGCAGACTGGACAACATGATTCCTGAGCCTATCGACTGAGTGTGGGGATAGGGATTTTTTACACTGGTGTTTCTCCTGCTATTATGTCATTCTTGTTTATTTATTTGGTGAGATCCTCCATCAACATTGTGATCTCTTCCAACAGAGTCTTCAGGGCACTCAATTGCGTGGCAAGCTTGGGCCATTTTGCATCTCCTTGCTCGTCGAGATTGCTTGGATGCTTCCTTTTCAATACCTTTGATAAGGCTGAGGTAGCTGGTGACAGAGTCCTGTCGAAACTCTGCAAGGAGTGAGGAGGCTTTGACTTCTTCTCTCGTCTAAAGGGAGTCAAGTTCTTGGACAACAGCTCGTTCTGGTCCAGATGGGATGAGATTGGACAAGTTGTGTTCCCTCTTGTCAGGACTGCTCAACCTCTCCAGAAGACTGCGTTTTGGTCTCATTTAGGCAGATTGTACCCAACACTCCTGATTGAGAGACATAAGTACTCATGAGTTTTTAAAGCAGTATTCAGATTATGAGCGCAAGCGCGATGGACTTGTCCTAATGTACGCGAGATAGAGGAGGAAAAATAAATTCGGATCACTGTTAGCTGGTGAGGGAGCTCTTGTAGAAGGTCTCTGAGACGCAACCCAGACAGTTCTCTCTCCAAGCTCGTAGTTCACTTGAGGATTATTATGCGATCTCGAATTCCTTCATTAGTCTCGTAAAAATATCCTATTTTGATCAGACAAATTTTTGGCACAGCTTGCGCATACATACACCTACAGGTGTACTCCGAAGGTCACATGTTGCGAAACATTTGTGAACCTCCTTCACCCTACTACTGTCACTGAGGGGAGTAGTCCTTATCTTTCGGGTAGATCTAGGAATGAAGATACTTTTATCGGATTCTTTGACTTCTGCAGCAGATAAAGAACATCCACTGTTTTCTGGTTTCATTGACAAGTTCAACTTCAAAAAGTTCAACTTTGGGCTGACGACATTATTAACCGCAAAAGAAACGTCTGATCAGAGATCATTGCATTTAAACACAAGCCACGGTGTGTACATCCATCCTGCCCAATCCTCTTCTAATGCTCAGCGTATCATCCCAGACGAGCCATTTCCAACTGACATACCTCTTTCTGACCCCATCGAACCAACTCGTCTCGCATCAAAGATCCGGTCTCTCGTCAAGACTCTCCCATCACCTTTATCCAGTACTTCCAGATCTCCAGAGGGTTTGAAGCATCCTGAGATTGACAATGACGGTCGTCCGATATTGCCTCGCGACGTCGCTCAGATTGACGATGCTAGACTCGTCGCAATGCTTCAAAACGAAACAGTAATGAACGGTGGCAGGCTTGGAGATGATGTACGAATGAGTGTCTGGAGCGTCCTGGAGAGTCTCGAAGAAGAAGAGGTGGATGAAGATGATGTTCGTGGAAGCGGCAACGAAGGTGGCCAATCAATGGAAGACGATATCAGACAGACGTCGGGTATCATGATGTACTCCCCACTTACGCCGACAAACCTTTCGCTTGTGGAAATAGCGGAGTCTGATGTCGTCGACCTGGAGGATCAGGAGGAGCAGATCGTCGATACTGAGTCAGACACAGCGCGGGTTGCGGGATGGATGGGGATGTGGCCGTTCTCTGTTCGAAGCTCTACTGTTGCCGCTGGACCTTGTACCCGTCTGACTGCTGATCCAGCGCCATCCATAGCCACGTCATTACCTCCCTCACCAAGCGGCCGTCACTCACAGACAAAGAAACGCGTATGGATTCCGTCATCGACGAAGCTTTCTTTCCAGGCTGTATGGTGGGGATATCGCATGTCCGTCTGCATTCACGTTCCTTGTATTCATCATGTTAATACTGATTCCCTATTAGGTACCTACCTCCGCCTGTAATGGACATCCTTGGTGACAAGTCGATGGAGTATGCGAAACGTGCCGCAACAATTACTACCGCCTTAACGTGGTTCTTCCACAACATACCTCTCGCAGCCCTCCCAGCTGCTTTGCGTCCCGCTGTTTTGCTGTTGCAGACTTTGATTCCGTATATCGGTTACATTGGGAGCCTTATCTCGTGGAGTTGGGGAACGATCCAGAGCTACGATACTGGTATGTGCCGTTTCGTTCCCATTCAATATACTCTTTGACTGTTTTACTATCAGGCCACGGTGTGAAGTTAACAGCGACATGGCTCCTTCCTGTTGCGCTTATCCCAAGCACATGGGAAGCCAACAATTTCCCTCCACCCTCGCCACCCTCCTCTCTGACTGAATTTTCATCCCCACCTGGTCCTTCTTCCTCTTCTACGACACATATTTCACATACGACCGCTAACCTGACCCCACCTGCCACTCTCCTTCACGCAACCACTCCACGACTTGAAGTTCCCGCCCAGATCTCCATCGAGCAGCCCGTATCCCCAACACAGTCCTTCGTCGCGGCACATACGTCTTCTCTTCGATCACCAGTCCCACATCCGTTATTCTATCATTCTCCAACGGCCTCCCCATCAAGCCCTGTATATCTTTCCAACGCCAACGCGACTAATACTGATGTCAACAGACTCTCCCCGATTCACTTTGCTTCGCCCTACCCAGTCCAATCCCCACCTGCGCTCTTCTGTCCTTCCCAGCCACTTCCACCATGGGTACCTCCACCCCCACCCCCAAGCCCACCGACAATGCCGTTACCCGAAATTGAGGAAGGTGACGACACACAGTATTGGGGTTGATTTGCTGGGATAGGTCAAGCGGGCAGGGGCAAGAAGGAATGCAAGAAGGATTAAGGGAGGGGCTGGGAAAAGCGAACTTTCTGCGGGAGATTTGGGAGGAGGAAAGGTGAAGGTTCCAAATGTCCCACTGCGAGCTCATCTGTTTCTTGAACACATTGGACAGCTCGTTGGTTTTCCGCTAGTCTTTGATCTATATCACCTCTAAGCTTAAAGTTGCTGCACTTTAGGACTTGGCACAGTCTGTCCCTCGCGCGCTACTCATTCCCGAGGTCCTTGACTGGTACTCGACACTTTGTTAACCGCAACGAATCTGCATCAAAATAGTACCTTGCGATGATATCTTTTGTGGTGCACAGTGGTCAGTCGGATGAGAAGAGCATCCTCGAAGAATCCCCGACATGACATCACGTGGCTCGCACTGCCCTTTTCCTGCGAATACCTTTCTGTTTCACCTGTAGGTGGAAAAAAACCTTCGACATCGCATCCAACCCATCAAAGAGGGCACCGACGCAGTTTTCCAGTGTGTCTGTCCGTTGCCTTGTAGATCTACATCAACAGGGCTCGCACATTGTCTTCGATGCTCTCATGGGGTATGAAGGGGCCTGGTGAACCCCCAGTGACCCATTAACCCGGGGGCATCTACAAGGAATTTCGCATTCACCTCGACTCTCGACATGCGGATAATAGAGGAGACGAGCAGTCGCTGCTGCGTGATCAGAGTCATGCACTCCCATTCTTTCCTGTCATTCCCTAGTGAAACACTCCCCCTTCCTCATTCTCATGCCCTGTCCGCTCACCCCTCGCACTCCTGCCATCCCCAACACCAACACCAGCGTCCCTCTCCCTTCAAATTCCATCCCCATGCTCCACCTCTTCTCTTCCCTCCGCACCAAACCAAGCTCCATCACAAGACCCTGCCGGCTCCGCATCTGCACCCCCACTCACAATCACACCGGTAGAATCACCGACATGCTGCACATGTACAGGCGGGGTTGATGAGCGGGTGGGGAGAGCAGTGTATTCTCGAACGGGGCTGCGTGTGCGTGTGCGTGGTGAAATGGGTGCGCCTGCAGCGCGTGGATGTGCCCGTGTGTACGAGGGTGTGCAAGATCTGGCTCAGGAAGGACGAGGCGTACAGCGTGTAAGATCTCATGACCAAACTCAAATTTTCCGGTGTGTGACCAGACGCAGGCAGTGAAGACGATAGAGCCTCTGTCGCAGATAGCCGTAGATGGGCGCTCAAACGAGAGCGGTTGGTACTAGTCCACTCCAGCTCGCCGACGTCGAAGGGGCCCACGAAGGGACTGTTTAAACACTGTCGTCTTTGACAGAAATGTCCTCAGAATACTCACTCTATACCGTTCCACAGGGTGATGTCCAGATTGAACAAGTCTTGTGTGAACTTCCAGAAGTGCAGGCATATGGACTAGGACGTTGGAGTATCATTGTCCATAGGCATACCCACAATCACAGTGTTACTATTTAAGGGTGTGTGACAAAGGTCAAAGCGCGAGAAAACTTTTGTATCACAAATCAATAGATGTGTGAAAGTACATTCTTTCTTTCCCTTTGTTCAAGTTCGACGATTGACGCCCATGCAGAATATCAAGACAAACCAAAAACAACGCGGATTGAGGATCTTATCTTTGGGTATGCCCTTCTCATCGCCAATCGCGATTGCTAACATTATCGGAATGATCATCCAGATGACGGTGGTGTACGGGGACTGTCTGAGCTTATTATTCTCCAAGAAATCATGTTACGTCTAATGCACCTGGAGAAAGCTCAATCTCTGCCTAAGCCTTGTGATTATTTTGATATAATCGGTGGAGCTGGAACAGGAGGGTATGTGACAAAGCATCACTACGAAGTTGGATAATTAATGATGAGGTATATTAGAGTAATTGCGTTGATGCTTGGTCGACTCCGTATGCCCATTGACCTGGCTATTGAGAAATATGTCTCGTTCAGCCGGGAGGTCTACTCTGATGTCAAGAAATGGAGCCGTCGGAATGAGAAGTTCAAGGCAACTGTCTTTGAGTCCGGCATGAAAAGCATCTTACGATCTGCTGGGTTTCCAGAGGATGCCTTGATGCAAGAGGATAACCCTCTCTGCAGAAGGTACTGAAATCCTTTTCAGTCCTGTTTGTCAACTGACAACACAATCACCTGAAAGTTTTGTCGTAGCTCTTCCTTCTGCCAATATGACGCCTCGGATCTTCAGAACATATGAGGTAGCTGCCAATCTAGGTTATAATTGTACAGTGGTGCAAGCTGCCCGTGCCACCACTGCTACTCCTCAATTTTTCAAACCTCTGTCTATTACTTCTGATGGAGTCCCTGAGACCTTTGTAGGTGCAGGTTTGCGCTATAGCAATCCAACTCGCCTTGTTATAGCAGAAGCTATAACGGTCTTTGGTTTATCTCAACCAGTGGCTTGTTTGGTTAATATAGGAGCAGGCCATACTGGTCATGTTTCTTGGGAGCCTACCAATGTGATTGGCCAAGAAATGATGGGACTTCTTTATCAGATAGCTACTGATTGTGAAGAGCTAGCTGAAAACTTTGAGGAGGACTGTTTGCAAATGCCCGGCTTGTTTTACAGACTTAATGTAGAACAAGGGCTTCAAAAGATGGCTCTGGATGATTGGAATAGGCAGAGTGAAATTAAAGCACACTCTCGGTCCTATTTGCAGAAGGCCAAAGTTACAGAGAAATTGGATGGTCTTGCAAAAACTTTACATAGTTGTCTTCAACAGACTATCCTTGAAGTTTTTAGTAAGTAGCTGAATTTTAATTGAGTGGATTATTTTTTGACATTTATTAGGGGCTGGAACTATGACAAGCATTTCTAATAAACAAACACCTTTACATCTACTTGCACCAGCACTTCTTCCTATTGTTCCTCCTCCATCTTCACTGTTCATTGGCAGAGCAGACATTTTGCTTCATCTTGAAAGTTGTTTTGATTCTCATCAATCTTCATTAAAAGTGCAAGTGCAACAGCATTGTGTGCTACATGGCTTAGGTGGAGCTGGAAAGACACAGATTGCACTGCAATTTTGCCATAAGTTTGCAAGCAGGTATGAAATATGTATCTTTTGTCCAGGTTATAGTTTGACTTGATCAAATAGATTTTCTGCTATCTATATGATAAATGCTAGTTCTAAAGCATCAATTGAGCAGTTTTTAACTCTACTTGCTCAGAGTGCTAGTTTGAGTGATACTACACCTGCTGCTGCTCTCATATGGCTATGTTTACAAAGAGAAGAGTGGTTGATGCTTTTTGACAATGCAGATGATCCTGGCATTGATTTACAAGAATTCTTTCCAAAATGCAGCCATGGAAATATTCTTATAACAAGCAGAAATGAAGCATCTAAATTATATGCACCTGAAAATAATTATAAAATTGGAGAATTGACTCCTGAGGATTCATTGACAGCTTTTTATAAAGCCAGTCATAGGCAAAAAAATGAGCAAGGATCTGCAAATGAACTTGTTAAAGAATTAGGTTATTTGGCATTGGCTATTGTCCAAGCAGGGAGCTATCTATTCTACAATCAACACATTGAGGTGAAGCAGTATCTCAAAAGATATAGAGAGAATAAACAGAGATATTTAGCAACAGCAACAAAGCAGAAATTAGATAGCTATCAATTTTCTGTTTTTGCCACATGGGATCTAAGCTATCAAAAGCTGGATGAAAGAGCAAAGGCACTTCTCATGTTATGTGGTGTATTACACAACTCTAGAATACCTGTTTCAATCCTTGAAAGAGCTTGGAAAAATCTTTCTAATACTTCTGATGTAGATACACAAGAATTACAGGCCTTTCTCAAAAAGTTTGAGACAGATGACAAAGATTGGAATGATGAATTAGTTGAAGAAGCAGTTGACATGCTCAGATCATATTCATTAGTGGAAATAAGAGAAAAAGGAGATCTACTGTTAGAGATTCACTCACTTGTTCATAGTTGGGCTTTTAGATCATTAACAAAAAAAGAACAGATAAAAGCCCAAAAATGTGCACAACAGCTGTTTTATTGTTTACAAGATCAAAGGTTGGAATACTATGATGCAGCCCAATGGGTACTGCATGCACAGGCATTAATGTATCATTTGAACTATAAATGTGAGAATTACAAATTGGCAAAAGGACTGAGCAGAATTTTTTACATTGCAAATTTTTGGAATAATGCAGAGAAGCTTCAGCAGCAGGTTCTTGAAAAGTGTGAAGAATTGCTGGGGAAGAGCCACCTAGATACTATTGAAGCAATGTCTTATCATGCTGAAATACTTTGGCAAAGTGGAAAACTGGAGGATGCTAAGAATCTTCAACAAGAAGTCCTAAAATATACAAGACAAGCCTTTGGAAGTAATCATCCAGAAACAGGTCAAGCTATGTCTAACCTTGCTGTAACATTTAGAAGAAGTGGAAAACTGGATGAGGCTGAAAGCCTTGAAAAAGAAGTGCTGAAATATAGAAGAAATGTCATTGGAAGCAAACATCCAGATACATTTCAAGCCATGTCTAATCTTGCTGCAACATTTAGAAAAGGTGGAAAACTGGAGGAGGCTGAGAAGCTTGATAAAGAAGTACTCAAATATAGGAGAGAAATCTTTGGAAGCAATAATTCTGACACAGTTCAAGCCATGTTAAACCTTGCTGCAACATATGCAACAGGTGGAAAACTGGAGGAGGCTGAGAAGCTTGAACAAGAGGTGGTGAAATATAGGAGAGACACCTTTGGTAGCAATCATCCAGATACAGTTCAAGCCATGTCTAATCTTGCTGCAACATTTAAAAGTGGTGGAAAACTGGAGGAGGCTGAGAATCTTGAACAAGAAGTCCTCAAATATAGGAGAGATACCTTTGGAAGCAATCATCCAGACACAGTTCAAGCTATGTCTAATCTTGCTGCAATACTTTGTGAAAGTGGAAAACTAGAAGAAGCTGAGAACCTTGCACAAGAAGGGCTTAGCATTAGGAGAGAAGCATTTGGAAGCAATCATCCAGATACAGTTCAAGCCATGTCTAATATTGCTGCAATACTTTCTCAAAGTGGAAGACTGGAGGAGGCTGAGAATCTTGAAAAAGAAGTGCTTGACATTAGGAGAGAAGCCTTTGGAAATAATCATCCAGATACAATTCAAGCTATGTCTAATCTTGCGGCAACACTTTGGAAAAGTGGAAAACTGGAGGAGGCTGAGAATCTTGCAATGGAAGTTTTGAAATGTAGGAGAGAATCATTTGGAAGCAATCATCCAGACACAGCTGAAGCCATGTCTAGCCTTGCTGTAATATTTAGAACAGGTGGAAAGCTTAAAGAGGCTGAGAATCTTCAACAAGAAGTGCTGAAATATAGAAGAGATGCCTTTGGCAGCAATCATCCAAACACAATTCAAGCTATATCCAATATTGCTGCAACATTCAGAACAGGTGGAAAACTGAAGGAGGCTGAGAATCTTGAACAAGAAGTGCTAAAATATAGGAGAAATGTCTTTGGAAGGAATCATCCAGACACAGTACAAGCCATGTCTAATCTTGCTGCAACATTTAAAGCCAGTGGAAAACAGGAGGAGGCTGAGAATCTTGAGGAAGAAGTCCTCAACATTAGGAAAAAAGCCTTTGGAACCCATCATCCAGATACACTTCAAGCTATGTCTGACCTTGCTGCAACATTTAGAAAAGGTGGAAAACTAAAGGAGGCTGAGAACCTTCAACAAGGAGTCTTAAAATATAGAAGAGATATGTTTGGAAGCAATCATCCCAATACAGTTGAAGCTATGTCTAATCTTGCTGCCACATTTAGAAAATGTGGAAAACTGGAGGAGGCTAAGAAGCTTGATGAAGAAGTGCTGAATCTTAGAAGAGATGCTTTTGGCAGCAATCATCCAGAAACAATTCAAGCCATGTCTAATCTTGCTATAACACTTTGTCAAAGTGGAAAACTGGAGGAGGCTAAGAAGCTTGATGAAGAAGTGCTGAATCTTAGAAGAGAAGCTTTTGGAAGCAATCATCCAGAAACAATTCAAGCCATGTCTAATCTTGCTGTAACACTTTGTCAAAGTGGAAAACTGGAGGAGGCTGAGGATCTTGAACAAGAAGTGCTCAATATTAGAAGAAAGGCCTTTGGAAGCAATCATTTAGATACAGTTCAAGCCATGTCTGACCTTGCTGCAATACTTTGGCAAAGTGGAAAACTAGTGCAGGCTGAGAATCTTGAACAAGAAGTATTGAAATATAGAAGAGATACCTTTGGAAGTAATCATCCTGATACAATTCAAGCCATGTCTGATCTTGCTGCAACATTTAGAAAAGGTGGAAAACTGGATGAGGCTGAGAAGCTTGATGGAGAAGTGCTCAAAATTAGGAAAGAAGCATTTGGAAGCAATCATCCAGACACAGTTCAAGCTATGTCTACTCTTGCTGTAACATTTAGAAAGGGTGGAAAACTGCAGGAGGCAGAGAATCTTGAAGAAGAAGTGCTGAAATATAGAAAGAATGCCTTTGGCAGCAATCATCCAGGCACAATTCAAGCCATGGCTAACCTTGCTGCAACATCTAGAATAAGTGGAAAACTGGAGGAGGCTGAGAATCTTGAAGAAGAAGTGCTCAACATTAGGAGAGAAGCCTTTGGAAATAATCATCCAGATACAATTCAAGCTATGTCAAACCTTGCTGCAACACTTTGCCAAAGTGGAAGACTAGATGAGGCTGAGAATCTTGCACAAGAAGTGCTCAACAGTAGAAGAGAAGCATTTGGAAGCAATCATCCAGATACAGTTCAAGCTATGTCTAATGTTGCTGCAATACTTTACCACAGTGGAAGACTCAAGGAGGCTGAAAACCTTGAACAACAAGTGCTGAAATATAGGAGAGACTTATTTGGAAGCAACCATCCAGACACAGTCCAAGCCATGTCCAACCTTGCAGCAACACTTTGCCAAAGTGGAGGACTAGAGGAGGCTGAGAATCTTGAAGAAGAAGTCCTCAATGTTAAAAGACAAGCCTTTGGGAGCCATCATCCAGACACAGTTCAAGCCATGTCTAACCTTGCTGTTACATTGAAAACAGGTGGAAAACTGGAGGAGGCTGAGAAGCTTGATAAAGAAGTGCTTAACATTAGGAGAGCAACACTTGGGAGCAATCATCCAGACACAGTTCAAGCCATGTCTAATCTCCTTGCAACACTTTGGCACAGAGAAAAACTGGAGGAGGCTGAGAATCTTGATGAAGAGCTGCTCAAAGTTTTGAGAAAAGACTTTGGTAGCAATTATGCAGATACAGTGCAAGCTCAGTCCAACTTTGCTTTAGCATGTAACAACTAAGTTATAGGTGAGTCTCTTAAAACTCAATTATAGTGAATAAGATGAACTACACAGCATATAAGGACAAGAATAAAGAAGGGTGTAGCTGTGCTACCAAGTTCAATATAGGCCAGAAGGCCTAGTCTATTACAAACATTTATAATAAGTGGAAAATTAGAGGAGGCCAAGGATCTTCAAACCAGATATTATCAATGTTCACAAAAAATAATTTGAAAGTGGTTATTGAAATAGTACTATTTGTCTTTCCATTTACAATAGCCACTTTCAAAGATAGCAAGTTGGAGCTTGACTTTTTTCATGCTTACTCATAGTTAGTCAAATACCATTATTTACTTGGGCCAATTAGTCAGAAGTAGTTAGTTAATCAGACACAGAAATGTAATCCTATCCTCAGACAAAAAAATAGCAGTGTTTCTCTGGTCTATCTGTTAAACTGATTGTAAGCATTGCCAGTGAGCATTTGCTTCTGGCTTTCTTTTCTACTTGATTATCACCTCACTTGTTCTCATTGGTTGTCCAGATTCCTTGCTCATTGATTAGTGTAGCTTATACTGAGTAGTGTGTACATGGCTAATATGCTCTTTTACACACTAAGTCAAATAGATATTTGTCAAAGTTTGGATTGGTGATTGAATGTTAAAACTTTGATGTTCATGCTTTTGTATAGGCATAGCAGTGACTATGAAAGAACAAGCACTCAAAAGTGGCTGAGCACTCATTAAATAAAGCAATAGCTGTTGCTTCTAAAGTGGCCTAAGAGTTTGCCATGCTATGAAGTGTTATAGAAAATTAGGCTTGAAGAATGCAAGGAGAACTGCCAGCAGTCATTCCTATTAAATGACATATAGTTAGTTAGAGTAGTGGTAGGCTTAAAGAGTCTGAGAAACTCTCTGAAGGGCAGTTATTACAAGCTTCACTTGTATAGCAGCCCATGCAAATAGACAAGAGCAAAACACCACATCAACACCTATACAAAATAGATGAGTTAGAATACTAACTTCTAATAGTAGAAGAAGGAAGCTCAGGCTTCTTCTATATCAGTGATGCTCTTGTTGTCCAATTAGACCATGTTGCAGTTTAAGATGAATTGGGCAGTCAATTTGCTGGAAGAATCTTGCATAGAGGCAATGAGAAATTCATTTGTAGTGTGAAAGAGATTTGCTGCAATATTTTGTCTATGTTGTAGTTAAAGAGATCATCCTTGCTGGCTCATGGATTAGTGTGCATCCATCCAGATGGCCCAGCATGTGAGAGTGAGTCTTTGTAGTCATGAAAGAGGAGACAGTGTCATTAATGACTCAGGCAATGGGGCAACTGTGAGTTGTCAATGCTGGGGGTTGTTATGGCATCAGCTGTTATATTGTGCATCTACAAATTATGCAAATTGGAGTTTTGCCTAATAGCTACTTTAGCTGCTCATTTAGTTTGTTACTCTCACTTGTGAGAATAGCTTCATATTGGTCTATGAGGGTTATTATTATAGATAAGTCTATAGCTGTAAATACTTATCATTTATAGTAATATAGTAAAATAGCATAATACATTTCATTACAGAATAATTTATTGTAGTCCCATCAATTGTTGTGATACTGGATAATCAGGTAGGAGCAGTTAGTACTGGTGCCCTATCTCCAAGTTTCAACTGAAGGTCCTGACAACAGACCTTCCATGGTAAATCCTCTACTGGGGAAGCACCTCTCTTTTCAAGTCCCATAGTGGATCTATAGAGGTCCAATCAGGCCTCATCCCACTGTTTATTTACCATATCAAGTTCATTTAGAACTTGAGTAAGTGCAATTTGCACTACTGGGCTGTTGAGGATGTCTATCCTTACATTTTCTAGTACTCCAGCATTGTGGAGGTGCTGTAAAAAATGAGCCAACTGCTCATCTGCCTTTACACTAGGTGAAGGCTCATGAGCCTTTGCCTTCCCTTTCTTCTTCTTACTAGGGGCATCACTAGTATGCTCTAAATAGTCTACCTTGCCCAAAGTCCCAGATGCTTCACTGACCATCAGCTGCACTGACCTGTCATCATCTATGTCTATTGCATGGAAGGATACAGAAGCAAACCAATTTTGGATCATTCTTTGGTTTGCTAATATAGCAGGTACATGATGACCTGCTGCTAGCACCTGAGTCACCACAATGCTTTGTGGTAACACAAATTGGCTGAACTTTTGCAACTATACAGGCTATATGGTAGCTGGCTGTCCACCAACAAAAGAACCTGGGTACAATAGTTGTCATCCTGATGAACCCTCCACAAATCACAGAGGGGATGACATATGTCCCTGACATGAGCTCTGGCATCCCACAGCTCCTTCTTGAGCTGCTCCATATGCAGGTGGGACCACATTGTAGCCCTGCCACCTCTTCTTCTCTCTCTCTTTTGAGCCACTAGCATAACTCAAAATTAAGTGGGGAGGTAGGTCTGGACCCCCTCCCTGGTTGCCTAGTTTCTTCTTTTTAGACAGAGTACTTATTGACTGTAGTTGCAGTCACACTTACTTCATGGTGGGTGAAGAAACAAAAGAAATCTGAAGTCCAACTGTGGCAACTACACTGGCTGACATAATACAGGCACTAGCAGGCCAGCACTCTGCCAACATTAGCCATCATGGCTAATGCTTTACCTGTGCCACAGACTAGAAGCCTATGGCTTATTAAGATGACTTGCTTCATTCTGCTAGCTATCTAGGGTGTTTTACTCTCCTGGACTTCTAGGTATTAGTCAAGGGCCTCAAGGTCCTTGCACACTTCCAATGACTTCCAGGTCATGTCTCTGAGGCTCCAGTGAACCTCAAATTCCAGACCTGCTTTAGTCCAGCAATGATCTATGAGGTCATTGACAAACCATTCCTGGTCATCTGGGGCACCAAAGTCATATGTCACCTGATTCAGAAACATTGTGTTGTCTGTAGCCTTATATAGTCATAAAAAGGCAACATAGAACTTTGGATAGAGCTTTTGCATATGCAAGCCTCCTAGAAGTTCCAGCATATAGTTGGAAGTCTCCTGTAACAGACAGTGTTCATTGCAGTACTTATTATAAAGTACTCATACTTTATTATTATCATTATTTATTAATTATGTAATTGTTAATTAGTATATAAGTATTGAGGTTATCTTACATAACCTCAAGTAGTCTTTTT
>JAGGAT010000901.1:0-14911 GCA_017657195.1 Termitomyces sp. T70a | reverse complement strand
CCCCTATAGACCCCCCAATATCTGGGTCTCTATTCGTCGCCTCTCCACCAGATTTAAGCTCCTGGGTATCCTATGCCTCAGCCTGCCCCTCCAGATCCTCCTCCAGACGCTCCGGCCCCGCAGGACAATGCCTGGACTCGCTTGCTCCAATTAGAAACCCAGGTGCACCTCACCCAGACCTCCTTAGCCCACCATACTTCCGAACTCTCCACCCTCCGTCAAACCACCGAAACCATCTCTGACTCCCTCCGGGCGCTCCTTGAGCGCCTCCCTGCAGCCTCTGCTGCACCCTCTCCTCCTCCGACACCGGCTCCACACTTCTCTGCTATGAGACCGGCCCCTCTGGCACAGGGACGTGTCAATATCCCCCGCCCAGCGCTCCCGGATGCATATAATGGTGACCGTGCCTCCGGAGAACGTTTCCTCCAATCCTGTGTCTAGCATCTTCTTTGGTTCCTGCCCTTATTATAATAGAAAATTGGATTTCCACCCTTTTAGGTGCACAACCCAGAAGATTGAATGAAGAAGGCAGGATGCCGGTCAAAGATGATAGTTTGCTGTGACAAAATTTGTTGATGACTTTGGCATGTGGTGACTTGCGGATTTATTTCGTTCCCTGAATACCAAAGACAGACAGAACATGTCTATACAATTTCATTTCCACGGACAAATGTGGGTCTTATCCACATGAGATAAAATCTTCTATTTCATGATAACATAGGAAAAAGGATGTGGCGTATATCGCTGAGCTCATAAAGAGTAAAGGAGCTATTAAAGCAACCTACAACCTGTACAATTTGATTTTGACGGCTATATAAGTCATATTCAACAGTGGAAGTCTGGAGGAAGCGGTGCCACGAAATATCTCTCTTCTTTCGTGACTTGTCTATAGTCTTGGCAAAGTCAAACAAGTTGCTTCCGCGGAGGAGTGTGGATTGTGGATACAGCAGCTCCTATCCTTCATGAAGAGGGCGATCGGATGGCAGTGCAAGTTGTGGCGTCTGTGTACAAATGGCTAGATGTCTCAAAGAACAGTCTCGCTCAAAGATTCGCGACAGATTGATAAGAAGAGTGTTATCATAGAGTCACGTCTTGCAGCTAGGCTGATAAGAAAGAACAGAATAAAAAACTGGTGTCTTTCAAAGCTTACTGACCATGAATTACCTCCTAACGTGTTCAGGCGCATATACATCCAAACATCTGTAAGATTCCATAATCTTTACAAGAACCAATCACTGACGCCATCTTCATCTAACATACTTGAATCAAACTCCATATCTATTGAAGTTTGCTCCGCGAAGTTGCTCCACACAATTATCATTAGGAGGCGAGGCAGTGTTCGTGGCGCATTATATAGGAGGCTGACCCACTTTCATGAATCGCATAAAAGAGGCCATAATGTCCCATGGTTCTGCACCCTGACAACTTTCGCAACTACTGCCAGATATTCAACCACAACTTTATCAATGTATCTTACCTCGATCGAAACTCCTACATATCGTCCTCGTCCTCGCCTAACTTACTCGTCTCACAAGAGCGGCCACTCTTACCATCGTAAGATTATGGCATCCGTGGACGACGTTTCGACTCCTAAACCGAACATGCCCAAAAACGAAAGGCATCAAATGGAACGATCTTCTACCTCTGTCCCTCCCGCCCAACGGTCTATCCCTTGTACACCGCCCCATGCTGGGGACCATTACCAGAGAAGATCTTCATACGCTTCTCCGACAAGCCCTTGTACTTGCACCCGTTCCCACGTTGTGCATCGCCTACATTATCCACAGGGAGAAGTAACAGAATCATCGTACCCACTACATGCTGCTGGGCTTCACCATCATCAGAGGAGAGATACGGTTCCAAGCCAAGCCAGAGTTAAGCATCATCATCAAGGAGCTTTTTCTACACCTCCACCAAGGCGATCCAGTACTTCCGTCCCATCGCAGACCGGGGATCATTACTATAAGAGGGAGTTTCCAACCGAGGCCGTGTCAACATCATCACATTCGAAGTTGAAATGGCTGAAAAACAAGGCGAGGGAACTATTCAAATAATTTGTAGCAAAGATCTGTACGAGTTGTTACTCACACGAAACGAATTCCAAACATATATAGTAAGCAGCAACCTTACAAACTCTGTATTACTCCATCCTTCTTCTTCACTCTTTGTCTCGCACATGTCGCCATTCTTGTCAAAAATAATAACGTCAATAAACACCTTTCAAAACTTTCACTCTCGTCGTTCACGAAGGTGATGATCAGAAATGTAATGAAGATTTACGTCATTTATTATTTATTTGTTGCTCTACTCGAAAGGGTGCTAAACTTCGTGACGAGTCATAACCCGCACTATACGACATGCCGACTGCGCTTCTTACCAATCGGTCTTTTTCTATCCGTTTACGTGACTGAGACGCTTTGTGCTATGTTACACAGTTCATCTGAGTATCTAAGTCACAAGAGACACTGAATGGCGTACCCCCCCCCCGCGCCATACGGGGAGAATGAGTAGTCCGGTGTGTCTCTGCGCCGTTCTAGACAGTGCTCCCCTCATAGAAACCGTCAAGGTCTTTGGGTGACTCTTGGAGCACTCTTCTGGTATTATACTCGCTCAGATAACGACATCGATGACTCGAAGCCACGCAGACCGGTACCTTTTGTCAGGTTCGCTGTAACTTGGTAGGTCGTGGCCTACTGTGTAACCGGAGGCATTTGGTTTAAGCTTCTTTGAGTAACAGACTTCTTGGGAATTCATGAATGGATGAGTCAGACTTGGAATCCATACTTACTGCGTACTTGGACTTGAAATTCAGAATCAAAGCATGCCTCACATACCAATCCCATACGATAAAATACTCTCCTTCATACAGGAAGTAGTGCAGTCAGTGTACCGTTTCATAGTGCTAGCCCACTGCGCTGAACCCACTGTACCACTGAACCAGACTCACTGCACTCACTGCTTTTTCCTTGTTCCCGACGGCACCTTATTATTGATAAAGTAGAACCTACCACATATGTATCTTGTTAAATCCAAAGGATCAGCCGGCGGTTCAGTTCTCTATTCATATTGACACTCATCGAAAACTGTATCTCTGTCTTCGGAACGCGCGGTAAGAAGTGTCCTATTAGAATCGTGTCCTGAGTCAGCGTTTACGTGGATATGCCATGTCATACATAGATAGCTGAGCTCACGGAAGGACCAGGGTATTGAATTCTCTCACTTGTTCATCATGATTGTGATGTGATGTTACAGTGTCCTTTGGGAAATGGGTGTATTTGACATAAATGATTCCCTCGAATACAGGCACTTGTTCCGCTGTCAAAAGTAAAAGTGTATGTCTCCATGCGGACGGTCCGGTCAGATCATGGCCGGGCGTTGGAGGACAGATGATGGTGAATGGAAGCATTGATGAGGCGATGACCGTAATTTCATAATACAAGTAACATGATAAAAATCGCCGTGAAAGCTATATAAATAAGCGATAGTCCTAGTAATACTTACAATACTTCATATAACATACATCACGGAGAGAGATCAGATGTCATCAATGATGTAAAACATCCCTTCGCCTTCGTCCAGGACATACACACGATCTCTCTATCACGCAGTCCTATGCATCCTGCGTCTTCCCGAGCCGGCTCCACGACCCCATTTCAAAGAACGCAGGCAACCTATCCCACACCTCCCTACGACCCCTCTCATGTCTCCCCTTCGCATGGCCCACACACCTCTCACAAACTCCAAGCTTCTCCCACCTCTCCCAAGGCCTCAACGGCTCAGGACCCCTGCCCGTCGTGCACAACAACGCCCACTCCACCATCGGGCCCCTGCTCGCTCTGCACGCGTTCGGCGTCACGCAATGCGATGACGTCTCGAACGCGATGAGGAAGGCGTGTGAGAGGGAGAGCTCCGCCGCGTGTAGGTGCGTGCGGCCGATGAGTAGGAGAGCCTTTTGGTGCCACGATATGGAGGTGGGGGAGTGTGAGAGGAACCGGCGCGGCGCCGAGGTGCGCGCGAGGAGGTAGTAGAGGTATGGGAGGATTGTGGGGACGTTTGTGGATTGGGCGAGGGTGATGGCGCGCATGAGCGAGGAGGATTTGGGGAGCGGGAATGAGGGTGTAGATGGATGTTTGGAGAGTTTTGTGGATTTGCTGGGTTTGTCGCGCGAATGCGAGTGTGAGTGCTCGCGCTCGCGCTCGCGGCTGTGTCGGTGGGATGTGTGCCGGCGTGTGTGGGAGTGGTGTGTTGATGCAGCTGTTGGGGGTGATGGGTGCACGGCATTGTTCGGCGTTGGGTCGACTAAGGGTTGTTCGGGGGGGATGATGGTGGAGTGAGTCGAGGATCCGGCAGTCGTTTGCGGTGTTGAGGGTATTCCAGCGGCAAGAGAGAAGACGACGGTGCTATGCGGCGCCGTCGTTGTAGTGTCGTTGTCCTGGGTGGCATCATTGCCTTCAGAGCGTCCGCCTGCACTCTTACTGACGGATGGCGTATATGGCCGGGGTGAAGATGCCATGTAGTCTTCGTACGCCGTCGGAAATCGCGCGGTTAGCAGCGATATGCAGCGTTTCCGCAGGGCAGGGATAAAGTATTTCGTGCTTAGTCGCAAGATGCCGCTAATAAACTCAAGCAGCACATCGAGGTCCGCGCTTGCGGGTAGACCATCGAAATGTCTTCATGAACAAATTAGCATCGCTCATGCCATTGTCAAGAATAAGTAACGACACACGAAGGATGATATATTGCGCCCAAGAGGTGTTCGAAATCAGCTGCGCTATCGTCAGAGAGAACCACGACACGGCATCCTTCTATCACCTCGTCACCCCCTTCCGATGAGTTCGGCTGGGGCAAACTGAAGAGATCAGCAAACACCTGAGAATGATTGACGAGAATAGTCTGGTGCACGCGGAACAACGTGTTTTCGACGCTGAGGACGACAGAGCCGTCGTGCAGCCAAAAATTAGGACTCCTGCTCATAGCTGCGCTGTAGGCACAAGAAGTGTGGGGAAGAAGCAGACAATGAGAGAAGACCCGAAGAAGCGATATAAGACGGAAACGGAGACAGCTATAACGAGGTCGGCAAGAAAATGGGACTGATGGGCCCGATCAAGTTGGCGGTGGCTGTGTATTGGTGTGTGTTGCCCGTCGGTAAGGTAATCAGACACGTGCCTCGTGACGGTGTCTCGTCTCACAACTCCCGACCATCATATTCACGGATCCAATTTCTTATTGCATGTCGGACCACAACAGACACGCCACACGGGACACGTTTTCTTTATGCAATGGAACGGGACTTTGAGTCGTTTTCTTCTGTTTTACTTTGCTTCCTGACGTGCGACTTATGACTTGACTAATGAATAAGTATTAAATAAAGAACTTTGGCTCCCCTCGACCACAGACTGGTCCTCACTAGAACTAGCAAGTAGGCTTTACCCTCCCTAATTGTGAGACGCAATCTCAAGGATCGCAAGCAGGCGCTGACTCCTGGTCACGGTCACATTTTCGTGGTCGTTGCGTGGGTAGAGGTTTTCCTATTACAATGTGGCGATGATAGCAACGAACTTCTGTGGAATGGATCTTGGTGTATCTTGGTGGATTAACATGCAGATACAATGCTCCAGATCACCAGCACTTGTATGCATGCAGACTTTAATCGGTGGCACGCCAGACAACCGGCTTATTGAGTCGCCGTCTTGAACATCCGCAGTTCTTTGGAGGAATATCTCCATGTAACGAGACAATGGCTGAATATGGCATTTCCTACGTCCAGACACCTACTCACTTCCTCTCTATACATATATACGAAGGTCTAATTAAATCTTGTTCCTAGATCTATGCAGATGGCTTTTCGCAAGGTGTAACTTGTCCTGTTTCAAGTGTCTTCTCATCATCCGGACGTTCAGGTGGGATCCCATGGCGCCACAACGAGACCGCCGCAAGTACAGCTTCGAACCCAGCCAGACCTACGATGAACCACCAACCAGCCCTGTACCCATCAAAGTTGCTCACGTCGCCACCGCTTACTCTGTGTGATATGGCGACGACAATTGAAAGACCTATGGATGATCCGATTTGCAAGCTCGCGTTGAAGATGGCTCCGATGAGGGATGTGCTCTCGAGTGAATCAAGTTTGGGATCGAAAAGAGGTGCTCGTAGCATGGCGATGCTTTTAGGGTCTGGGTTAGGACATTCATTTGACAGACGGATCGATACACACTTTGATGAGACGAAGGCTACGGCCAGCCCAGAACATGAAATTATAAAGGCGGGGAAGACCTTTGTCCAGTACGTGTCCTTTGTTCCTGCAAAGGCGAGGAGCACAGCTCCAACAAGTACTAATGCATGTCCGCCGGAGAGGAGGAAGCGTGGGGATACGTATGGCGTCAGTGTCCCCACAATGAAAGTTGTGAAGAGACCTAGGGGATGATATTAACAACGGATCATCTGTCCAAGAAGAATTAAGGTGCCTGTCAGTCCGAAGGGGACACTGTATATGTCTCAGCATTCCACAGCATGGGTGGTGTGTAAACAACGTGAACTTACATTCTGATAGCAGCACTAATTGCGGATACCTTCCAGACTCTCTGGAAGACTTCTGACATTTGTAAAACAATGGTGTTCATGTAGGCATATTCACTAATAGAGAAAGAACATCTATGGTCAATATGAATGTTCCAATAAATTTTGGCTTATACCTTAGGACGATAAAGAACAAGGGAGTGAATGTCGGAAGCCTCCATATCCATGGTGGGATGAGCGGTTCCTTTGCGATTGTCTCTACGTAGCCGAAGAGTGGAAGCAAAAGCAATGATATGATGAGAGGAGGTAGCACCTCCTTTGACGCCCAGCCTTTGACGTTCCCTTCGGTAAAGGCGAAAACAAGGAGAAGGATAGAGGCTATGGGGTCAAAAAAAAATTAAACTCGTTTCATAAGCATCATGGGGTCAACGACGCCCACCCGTCATCAGGAAAAGCCCGATCCAGTCCATATGCTTATAAACATCACTTTTGCTTCTTGTACCAGCCGGGCTTGGTGACAGAATGAAAGTTGCAGCACATATCGGGAGAATAGCCATCGCCATGAGCCAGAAACACCATCTCCACCCAATCCTTTCAGAAACGATACCGCCGCTGACGAGTAAAGGCTGGGTGTCTTTAGCCTTGTTGTACATCTGACCTGAACTCACATCACAAGCCCTCCCATGTTTCCGATAGCACCAAGTCCTGCATATCTAAAGGATACTTCAGAACAGAAGCAACAGAAAAGAAGAGAACCTGAATTATACGCACAGCGACAATGCACGATCCTGTTCCACTCTGTTTGGGAAGAGCACTACGATCATAGTGATCGCAGACGGAACCGTGAACGCAGCACCTCGAGGGGACGTCAGACCGGACTAGTACGCTGCTTCACATACACACACACAACACACCTATTCCCTGCAAGGCTCTAATTACAAACAGCATAGGGCCATTGGTGGCGAACCCGTTAATGATGGATCCCAGTCCGACCGTCATGAGGCCACAGATGAAAAGCGCCTTGGGACCATATACGGCATTGAATCGACCTCCCTGGAAGTGTCCCCCGTTTTAGACTTGTTGATTCAAAACTAAATATTCACGGGTGACTCTGACTCACTGTGAGGAGAAATGCGCCAAACGTCAGGGTGTATGCATTCAAGACCCATTGGCTCTCTGAGACGAGGAAACCAAGGTCCTCGGTGACTTGTGGCAGCGCGATGACGGGAGCAGTGACATTCACAATATCCAGCAATTGGGCAGTGGAGAAGAGGGAAAGGAGTATGTAAGCCCTCGTTCGCGAGACACCGAGCACAGCAGACGACATAGTTTGATGATGACCGAAGTGAACGTACTTTAACAGAGAGATAGAAAGTCATTGATGCTTTATAAAGCCTCCCTTGCGCTCGATGCCGAATGAAGCCTTTCCCTCGTTTTTTCTTTTTCTTCGATCGGGTACGACTGCATGAACCCTATCTTACCTTTTATGAAATACGTTAGCCTTCCTCGAGTACTACGAGGGCCGGAGTCAAGCCTCCAGTCGAAATGGAGGACACGGGATAAAGGCAGTGGCAGTTGCACACAAGTATTGAAAGCTTGTGCAACCTGAGCACTAGCGCAAGTAGAACTTGTGGAGCACCTTTCAAGAGTTGTAGATATGGCCGATGGGGCAAGATACGTCTTGATGACGGCAACTTGACAAAGTATCACCTTGTTCATCAGGACAACGTTTGTTTTCGGAGACTCTTAGGTATATATGAGTCGGTATGACGCTATTAATCTTGTTTCATTAACTAGTAATGAAAATGTTGATTGAAATGGAAGTGGATTTCATCACATACTTTGTGAAAACAACCAGGTCTCGTGCAGACCTCCAAGGGATGTCTGTAGCAAACATGGTCGTTACGTTGCGGTCCTCGTCTCGGCTCGAGAGGCAGATACACTTCGTGGCACGATAGGCCTGAAAATTTGTTACCCCTAGTACAGTGATTCTGATAAAGGCGATGATAATCATATAACACCCATAAAAAGCAGCGATAAGATCACAAGAATTTAAAGCACAAAAACGGAAGTTAACACCACTGGCAGGTCGCGTGAGCCTTATTTTCGATGGATGATATGCCGGAACTCCGCATCGGATATTGAGAGCAAGACAGGTACGCTGCAAGCGGCCTGTTGAGTTTGCCTACTTCTATACAGATCAGATACCACATGACTCGCACGTACCTACCATAAATCCTAGAGTTGATCGGGGTAACATTTGGCATGTTGGTACGGTATCTAGGCCGACTAGGGAGATCTGAAAAGATGAAAGGGGAAGAGAGGATCTTGAGTGGAACTAGTAGGCGTAAACTGATTGACTAAATGGAGCAGATGTAAGGATATTGAAACCACATGCAGAGGTTCATATTTTCTCAAGCTCAAGGGCCGACATTTCGTCGCCAGCTAGAATGACAAAGGTCTTGAATACGGCGTTTGCAAGAAAGATGGACAGATATTTTGGGGATAGTAAACCGGCTGATGGATGATCGATTTAAGATGACAAATGATGGAAACGTTTGACTTGAGGTGAGAAAACCTGGTGAGAATACTGGGGCAATCAGACAACATCTTTTCTGGCGAGTTGCAATTCCGCCTTGTTGAAATGGAATTCCGAAATCCACATTCCCGTATGGGTTTTCGACTCTGCCTTTAAAAATTTCGTGTAAGGTGATAGCGACTCACCGGAGAGCTTCAAGTTTGCTCAAAATTTGAATTATCTGGTTCTAATGACCCCAGCATCTGGTATCAGTTACATGCATAACAAAGAATATTCACCTCTGCACCACCTTGTTTGACACAAAACGCAAGAGATGCATGTGGATACGATCTAGTCAAGTGCCTAGAAAATTTTTGTGGAAATAAATGAATGCGATAGGCTGAACCGTATGTCTTACTCACTTGTTATCTCCACTTTTCCCAAGGATAAGCAGTAGTAGGTGCTTCTTGCGCATCATTTCCGATTAGAGCATGCATCTTTGACATAAATAACGATGACCTAGAGCTTTTCCACGTACTTCATCAGGACATGAGGTGGCCTCATGGATCAGGTATGCAGGTCGAATTGACTTGTGCTCGTAACGACGGCACGGACACGAGGCGTCTCACGTAAAGTCTACTTTTAACGTCGAATGTCTTTAAACACCGGCTTCGAAGGGTGTACTGCGATTATTCACCACTTTAAGTTGAGATGGCGCTCCTAACATGTATTGATAGGGATGCTGAGGAGTTTGGATAATTTCTGTCGAACATAAACGTGGGTCGAGAAGGCAGGCGCTTTAGGCGATGGGGTCACAGCCATTGATGGTGCACGTCAGGCGCCATAGATATTGCCTGATTGGGCGCCTTCCTTCTGAACATACTTGTGCATCCAGAGACCAAATGACTCCACCGTGTCCGATGGTGTGCAAGCATCAATACGTCTTACGCTATAAAAGGACCTTGCGGGGGCTAAGGATAGTTATCCAAGCACAACATCATATAGCTTACCACAACCGTCCTGCACATACGCGTCAATTGTTCGATCCAAAAAAAGTATGCCGTGGTCAGTGCTCCCTTGAGTCCAGTGGTTTTGTTTGGGTTTGCTCAACGCCTTTTGACAGTCCAAAGTCCCAAGGAAATGATACCATGCACCGTCTCAATCCGGACTGTGTGGCACAGGGACATGCGGCGCATTGTTCGACTCATAAAGCAATTTTTGACATCAGTACTGGATGTGTTTCTTGTACGAACACGGGAAAGCGCCGCGAAGAAGGCAGGAAAGCGATCGAGGCGCTGATGAGGGCACAGGCAAAGAGAAAGCGATGTTCGTGACATGAATAGATGGAAGCGAATTATCTCGTCATAGGCGTCTAACGTAAAATGATCTAGTGGATCGACTTGCTTTCTTGACCACTTGTTGTTTATCAATGCACAATCCCCGCAAAGGGAGCATTATCGACGGCGCAAAAGCTAATGTGCAGACGATGCGACGGGCAGAGGCGGAAAAAGGACAAGGACCCAGTCGCCTTTAGGGAACTTCATATCGCCGAGTCCAGACAGCAGATATGGGTATTAGACTACCTGGCAGAAAAGATACCCATAGAGCTCCCAAGGCTGTAGTATGAGTCCCATACAACTTTCAGCGCCCACCTTGACACTCACGTTAATGCTCTCCAAGCCGACTTTTTATCTGTACTCTAGATTATCGGATATCGGCCAGCCATCGTAAATGTGGGCAAGTTCACAAAGCCGATTGTGCTGTGCGTACAAAGTCAAATGAGAGCATAAGCCACAGTCATAGCACTTGCGATAACACTCAGTTTCTTGTGACCTCAGGTGCGGGTCTAGGTGAAAAGTAAACCAGAGAATGAAGGAACGAGCAGTACACGTATAGAACGAATGAAGGAACGAGCAGTACTCGTATAGAACAAAGGGTCAGCCGGGACAAGGGACAATGGTTCATAGTCAGAATTGGAACCATGCCGTCCTGCAGAGAAATAGTGCAGCCGAAGATACTCAGCAAAGAATTATCCTGGTTTGGGTATTGTGCAGTTCATGAGCTTAGGGTTCAGCGGCGAGAGGTCAAGTACAGTCAGAACGTTATCCTCGTGCCTTCGACGTCAAAAAGTTTCCTGATGAAGACTTGGTACAGAGATTGTCGAAGGCCTGAGGTTGCAAATTTCACACGCGGTTTCTTGAAGCCAGAAAACGCGTCAACAACGCGAAGCGCACGTGTGAAATTTTCCGACACGTGCATCCATGATGAAATAAATCTCTTCCAACACGTTCATGTCTTCAACTCTATCAATAAAGGTATAGCTCGTGAATGGCTATCTGAGCTGTTTCAGAATCTATTGAAAACACGGTGACAATTTCTATGATTCAGCAGGATATATACTATGCGTGTCTAATCAGCACTCTAATGCACCTTCCACCTTGCCTTGCTGACGGTGTGGAAGGCACTTGACTGAAATTTCCACCGAGTTCTCCTTGACTTTTAAAATGAGGTGGTTGTATGGACACTTATACTCACCCGCCTCAAGTTCAGCAGATGACCAAGTGCGTCCTACGTTTTTCCATGTAACCGATACGGAGCGAATATGCATCTCCGATCCGCATCTACTATCCACCAGGGATTGTATCGCTCCCAATCCCAGGTGGCGAGCGATTCCAGGGTCTACCTTGCCATCTTCGAGAAAGATGGTCGTAATACCGTGAATCTCAGGTGGGACGTTATCCTCGATGAATATATTCTCCAGCAAGGGCAGATCATGTTCGTTTGGTGCCTGAGCCATCATCTCCATGACTTGCAAGTAACCACAGCTAAGGTAGGTTTGTACAGGACCTCCACGTACTGGTGCACAGAGACGAAGGTACTTGAGGTTGGAAAAGTCTCTGAGCATGGAGATAATTGAATCAATACTGAGGTCGACGCACAATGTCAGGGCTTGAATCGAGTAAGATCCCTGGTTGGATCGAAGCATATGAGAAACGATCGAGGTGAGTTCCGTCGGTTCATCTATAGCATACTGCGCGTCGATGGTGAGTTCCTTGAGAGCTGGAGTATGGATGAGGCTGAAGAAACGTGCCACGAATCCACAAGCGTACGAGTGTGGGAGGAAGGAGACAGACATGATTCGGAGGTTGGGAAGTGTCGGTATATGAAAGGGGAGTTCTCCAGCGTTCTCGCTCTCCTGTTCTACAAGAGCGGAAAACTCCTCCAAAAGCCCGCATTTTCCAAGAACGGTGCGTGTGCTCGAGAAAGTGATTTTGCGATCCTCTAAGTGCAGAGATACCAGTTGTGTGAAGGGAATTCCAGTGACAAATATCCAATTGAGCATCCCCTGCCGATTACCGTCGACCTTCAAACCACGTAACTTTAAGCACTTCAGCGCTGTCCATTGGCTCAAATCAAGTCGCTGAAGTCCACGAAAAGTAGTTCCATGCATAGAGCGATAAACGACGTGAACCTCGAACGCCTCGAGATACGGAAACAGAGGTTCCCCCGCAACTTGACCGTCTTTGAACTGTTTGATGCATCTAATCAAACGCACTACCGTGGTCATAGACGTTGTCAGAGAAAGCTGGCGTAAACGATTCCTGTACTTATTGAAAATTCCAGGAAGAAGAGTTTGGGGCTCTGTTCCGTCGCTCTCTAAAGAAATAGACAGTTTTCCATCGACGTCTCTAGAGCGTGCTAGCCATTGATGAGCTCTTTCTAGGAAGCCTTGAGAAGTACCCAGCTCCGGTGCTCTCGCCCCGAAGGGAGCGATGCGCATACAGGGATGGAGTAGATAATGATGCACGTTAGGACCTGCGAGCCATGTCATGTGGAGCATCTCCCAAAGTGAGTTCTCTGCATTGATGACCCCTCTCCATTGACGCGAAACTTTTGCGAGGTCAAATGGATCCGTATAGAAGTCTGGGTCGAAGAGACAGTCAAGGATGACTTTACGCACGAGTTCCGTTGGAAATGCAAGTCGGGAAACCGCCATTATCGTCTTTCGCTACTAGTGCTGGTGAAGTGGGTGGAAATAGGCTTGTTGAGAAGTGAGTAAAGAACCAGATGGTATATATATATGAGGCACCTAGCCATTATACATAAGTTCTGATGCCTATCCTTGGCCACTGTGACTTGAAAGGTAAGAAATGTAGAAAAGTCGTCCGATACCCGTCGGGAGAAGCGTAACAATGGCCCAGTAATTGCTTTGAACAGTCACATAACGAATCTCCCTCCAAATCATGCCCACTGTTCCTGGTGCAGTTTCCTACTATGGGATGGATCCTCAGTGCTTTGTGAGTCAATCTGCAAGCACGTTCTGACAATGTGGTTCAGTGACATGGTTCAGTGACAAAAAGGCACACAGATACACACGACAGGGACCCCCACAAGGCGAACACCTGCAATTTTGAAATAGAAAATGTACCCTGGCTCACTAAAGTTACAATGGTTCTACATAACCTTTTCCAGGGTCAACATAATGAAACAGTGGGTATATTACCGAACTTCCCAGGGGTTGGCCACAGCGAAAGCGCAGATCTATGTACCTTTCGGACCTTCAGCGACCTTGACAGACAAAGGCGGCCGCTTGACAGTGTAATCTGGACGGACAAGACAAATTCTCGACATCGTCCACCCAGTGGGTTCAACAAACTTGCGTTAGGAAAGAAAGAACATAAAATCCTGAAAAGACAATGAATCTTGCGTAATCGGTTTTTGAAATATAGTCAAACCCCTCATAACTGATGGGTCCTATAACCGATAACCCCCTTTAAAACCAAGGGATTTCGTATATCAGCTCATCCACAGCCCGAAAGCGACCCCCTTGTACCCGATATCCCATGATAACCGATACTTTTTGGCTTCCACAGAGGGTCAATCGGTTGTGAAGGGTGTGACTGTAGATTAAGCGCCACCCTAACTCTTTGGGGCTCTCTCGCGACATCCGGGCCGGCGACGATGACTTGCCGAATCAAGTCAAAATCAACGCATTGTTGTCCCTTGAATCACTGTTCTAGCTTCGCCTAGTACAATCGACCGATGGTCCTGAAAATTGGCCAATAAAGAAAAACTTGCTCGCGACTGCAGGTTAAGCAACCCAAACAAGGCCAAGGGTAACATCGGCGGCCACATTGGCAAGATCATGACGGGTATAGCTACTGAGCGCTATGGTCTCAGGAGTTCGCCAAGCCTCGTTCCCCCGTGTGAACACCATGCACATTAACGCGTTACGACTATCTCACTTCAGGAAATGTAGCGTGTTTCCTGAGAAAAAGGTGTCAGAAATATGCTTTTCAATTTCTGGCACCTTTTTCCCAAGAAACATGCTAAATATTGTGTCAGAAATTTTCAGGAAATATATCAAATATTCTCTCGATGTATTCTTGGTAGAATTATAAATTTTTCCGTGTTTTATCCGAAGAAAAAATAATCAAAATAGTTGAAATGTTCTCGATGGTTTTCTTGAGAAACACGTGATATGTTTCAGCACGTGTTTCTCAAAAAACCTTTGTTATGTTCGTGTGTTGTATCTCGAGAAACACTCTTTGTTCTTCTAGAAAAACACGGCTCGGGATAACTTACGATATTTCTCAAGAAACACGCAATCAAAAAATGTCACAATTTAATACAGAAACAAGGTATACAAACACGTGTCGCGTCGCTCAGCGCGTCGCTCAGCGCGCGACCGTCGATTCGCTCATCAAGACGCTTAATACGTAGTACTGAGTCGGTAACATAGAATACAGATATATAGGCCTTCCAAGAAAGAGAATATCGACAGCTTAAGTCAAGAAAAATGAGGACTAAATCAGCAGGACAGGAGATTGACTTACAAGGAAAATCACCACAATCAATCCGATCTGCAAGCCTCTC